>JAZHYW010012710.1:0-91251 GCA_037355805.1 Ixodes ricinus | reverse complement strand
TAAGCGACATGGAAAACACAGCAACACGTCTCGACCCAAGTTTTTAGTGGCGCAGACTTCTGCACTTTTAGCAGCTTCCGCGTTTGTCGACTTCAGGTTCTCCAGTCCACAAAGTGTGGACTGACGAACGCGCTAAAGCTGAAGCGTAAATGCTGCAAAATGTGCTGCATCGGTACTAATTTCAGGTGGCAATTATAGGCAATACATTATAGTACGTGGAGTGTGAAGACTAGGAGTCAGTGTTTCTGGAGGTTATTTCTCGTGTAATTCGGGAGGGTGTTATTCGGTGTTTATTTTTCGCTGAGAATTCAAAGTTTATCGGAGTTTATTTCATTAGATATCCTATTTTCTGAAATTCAGGTTTGCTTTTACTGTGTTTCAACTCCTAAAAGTTCAAAACACAAATAAATAAAGCTGGGGTACCATGACCCGTTGTGTTGAAGGAACCTTGACGAGATGAAAGGCAAAGGCATTTTTTTTCAGTAGTTCGAGATCTCAAAGAAAACTTAGGTGGCAACTTTGCGCTCCTATATATGTTATTTGTAAACACCGTCGTTTTTGTTTTTGTTTGTTGCTGGAAGTGGAAATTCTGAATTTTTCGGTTAAATCCGAATTGACGGAAAATTTTAGGCGCGTGTTTTTCAGATTTTGTTTCGGATTCATCGGAAAACACAGAACCCTAGTCTGCGAAACAGCTCCCATGTGAGAGCTGTCATAACTAGGTTGTCCTTTGGATAAAAACAGATTCTGCACTTTTTAGCAGCTAGCGCTCGTTGACTAACTCGTTAATTTGCTACTTCATTAGAATGTGCTGCAGCACGTATTAGTTCTAAGTAAGTGGCAGAGCCATAGCGTTCTTTATGTAATAACCAAACTCCCAATAACCAATACAAAACACATTTCGGCCTAGATGTTGTTTGGATGGCTCGATTTCCAACTTTACCAGTCAATCTCTTGTCAGTGTTAGACCGACTGATCAGTTGACTATTTCCTTAGAACATACTTTAGGTGTACTACACGAATGCTTAAACTCAACAACTAGATTTGGTGGTGAAATATTATTAGGTGTGAGCCAAAATTATTTTTCAATCGCAAATTTTCAATGTATTTTTTATGCCTGATAGAAGCACCAGTTTGGTGTACACAACTGGTAATTCCGTGACGCGACACTCCCCTGTCGAGTGTCAGGTGCGGTACAAACATATTCCTTTACATCGCCGCATGAGCTTCGGTACCGTCAGGACAATAGGAGCAAGAGATTCAGCCGACAAACAATAACTTCATCATCTAGCGAACTCTATAAGCGAAGACTTTCAACGAAAACTGACCCGATGCTTCCGACTTCAGAGGAGAGCACGCAGGAAGTAGCAGGCGGCATAGAGTTTACCGTTTCATGTTGCTAATCCACGGCACACCAAGAGCGAAAACAATGGATCATTCAGTTTTTAGAGGAAGACTGCAAGAAGAGATCATCGCGGAGTCGAGCTCGCCACTGAACGCTTTTAAACGATGCTAGAAGTTTCCTCTCGAGATAAAACTGCCGTTAGTGCGATTCGTACCAGCAGTGCAAATGGGGCTTGTAGCCGACAAGCTCGTGAGATCGAGAGAAAGAAGACGTTAGCTAACGCCAACAGCAGCGGTACATCGTGATCGAATAATTTCGCTGCGCTGTTACCGAGGCCGACTTGCACGGAAGGCGCGCGCCCCACATGCAGATATGAAGAAACTTGATGACTCCATTGTGCTGGGAAGGGCTGCCTTGTGCTCGAAGACAGAGAGTGGGGGACAGCAAGAATAACGATCCTTTCGATTTTCTCTACCACTCCCTAACTGCTTAACTGGCTATTTGGGCTCTGCAGCGGAATGGGTTACATCTTTTTACATTCCCAGCCGCGTTTGGGAGGCGGTCTACTGTTCGGCTTACCGGATAAGGTTCCGACACAAAAGCCTCACCTATATTCCCCGCAATCGGCTATGATCTCACCATTTTATTGAAAGCTGCAAAGCAACTCACTGAATTAAGATATGTCGGCATCGTTTTTTTTTTTTTGCTTTCTGCTGAGCGTATTTCCGGTGGTCTTATGTCCGGTGAGATTGTCTCTGGCTAGCATTATGCGCTCCCGGTAAGCTTATCCTGGGTGATCTTATGTCCGGTGAGCGTAGATCCGATGAGCTTATCTCCAGTGACTTATCTAAACTGATCTCGTCTCCGGTGAGCTTATCTCCGAAAAGATTTTGTCCGGTGGGCTTGCGTCCAGTTACGAACTTTTCGAACTAGAATAACTGCACGTGCTCCCACTGCGGAACAGTGCAGCGCAATGGTCTCCCGCCTTCGTCGTCCAATTAGGGAAACGAACGCCGCTCTCGCAGGAAAGTGGCAGCGTGAGCCCTTGGTCGAGGCTTGGACAGCGGTACACTGGCCCTCTTCCTCGGACGAAAGGGCGTCCCATAAGCGCTTTAGACCACTTTGTGCGCCATGTTCCCGCCAACGCAGAATTGGCGCCGCAAGGACAAGAAATGCGCCACTCCGGTTGCGCAAGTCATACGTTTTGAAAGGAGTGACGGTCTTCATGTTCGCGGAATGCACCAATTTTGGGGGATCTTGAATTAGGCGAGCGCCTGCCCGAGGGCTATTTGGTGGGCGAACCCGTTCGCCAAGGTCATCATCGCATTCCGTTCAAGGACGAGACCGCCAAAACCTGATTCGCATAGGAGCCACCTGCTTCCGGTACGTGCATAGAACGGACGACGCCCTGAGTGAGACACGGAAACCCAAGGCAAGTGGTTGCCGGATACGGTACATCCGTTCAACTCTTCTCTTACTTTTTTCGTTACGCGCCTGCGTAGCGGGCCAAGCGATTGCAAAGTAAAAGATAATTCTTCTGATTTCGTTAACAAAATCTGAAAAGCAGCCTGCCGGGAGAGATGAGGACGATTCGCCATGTGCGCACTCGTCACAGGTCGACTGCAAACGGGATGGATCGCATCATAGGGACAATCGTCATAGGGCGACTTGTCCATTAGACAGTTGGTCTCATCGACAGTGCAGGGAAGGATAACACAATCTACGAACCGCAGTTATAAGTAACTACCTATGTTCCCTGACGACTGTGCAATTAGAACGGTAGAACTGCATGCTTTATTTGACGACATGATGGCGCTTGAGACAGGACAAAAGGGAGACTAGACAACACGGAGTCGTCAAATTTCCAGTACCGACTAGCCCAACAATCTGCATTGATGCATGCTCTAATAGAAGAATATTTATGCTAGACATAAATACAATGTAATGTATGTTTTAAGACTGATAGAAATAACGTATATGCACAAATATACTCGGAATAAGAAATACATGGGAAAAAAAGTTTACTCCTTCGATATAAGAGGTTCGAGACTTCAAACCTCGACGTTACGGGGCAACGCACTAGGCTGTCAATGCGGCGGGTGCTGTCTTACTGTCCAGCAAAGGAAGTGTATCTGACTGCTGTAGTGGGTGTCTATTTTTCTTTAAACACGCTCGTATACGTGGTGCCACCTTCAGCCTGCGAGATCTTCATTTCATCGATGTTGAAGTGGCGACAAAACGGGCATTTCGAACTAGGTGGCATCACTAACGGCGAAAGGAGTGCTCCAAAAGATGTTTACGTGGAATTCTACGGTTTTCCACTGTAGCATAAACAAGTGATTAAAAATGCAAATATTGTCAATGCTTAACGCAGAAAAAGGTTTTGGCAGACACCTGCGTTTAGGCGATGCAGATCTCGGTTGGGTCCCCCGCGGGGGCACGGTTGCTTGAAAGAGTAATAATCCAAGTGGCAGACGAATCGGTTGTTAGTTCTGCTTTCTCTACGATTTGTTGCGGCAACTCCAATAAAACGGTTCGTTGTTTCTCCCGTTGCATGCACCTTTACAGAATCCTCGTCTGCCTCTTCGTCGCGATCGCCTCTATTTTTAGGGAATGAAGTCCGAGCTGGACAGTGGTCGTTCTCAAGTTGCTGCAACATTCTTCAATCGGGACACAACACTCGCTCTAGTTTCTTCATCCTCGATCTACCATGCTGACCTTAAGGGCCTTGCCATGGTTGACACGAATAGAACCGAAACATATTTTTTTTAGGGGACGGATCATTGCGCGACGGGTTTTCCCCGTGACGAACCATCCGGTGACCAAAGTTTCGCTGTGACAAACGACCTGTTACCACAGTCGTCCCGTGACGAATCGCCGCGTGGCGAATGGACCGTGTCCCCCACCGGGCAAAACGCAGGATTGGGAGGGACGTCAAAATGGCGGTCCGCATGGCGTGTCTCGAGAGATCTCTCTTCTGTTGTTATTTCTTTGTAACTTCTTCGGTAAGCTTCGAAAAAAGCTGTGATTGGAGAAGCGACCTAAAATATTACAATAAACGCATCTCCGTACGACTATAACATAGCGAGTGATAGGCCAAGCTTAATACCTCGTCTGTGCTTCATTACGGCAACTGCAGGTTGTTCTCGGGATCCCAACATTTCGGTGTGTTTGTGTGTGACTCTTCCGGTGCACGCATATTTTGGTGTACGTGCTGTACAGTATACGGAATCTTCGATGCTGGGCCGTTTCGTTATAAGGAAATTTGGATACCCGTGCTCGTCTCTGCAAGGCCTACGTTTACGTGACAGCATTCATGGCCAACTTTGTGGGATATTCCGTGAAGCTAAAAAGTTTCCAAGAAAATAATAAACTCTTTACTTGATTTTTGTTATATGATACCCAGGCAATTGCAGTCCGCTGGAACGTTACGATCTTTTGTTAAGAAAAGACACAAATCGACAATTTTCTGAATATGGCCCATAAGATTCAATGCAAAGAAAAAATGTAACGCCGTGGAATAAAAACTATACTCGTGCAATATTTTAAATACTGCGTATTGATATCTAATTACTGTCATCTAAAATATTCTCCGGGGATTATTGCGATATTTCAGTTGAAATTCTCATTTTAGTGCATGTGTCAAGGCGTGGATGTCCAAGATAGTTGGGGATGTTATCTGACTGTATAAACATTCAAACGAGGTAAGTTATAAGTTTGTAATGTGTATATCAGGCACGTATCCAGGGCGGCCCGGGGCCGGGCACCCCGAAATCTTCAATTTGCGGGACCTCCTTTCCCCTCCCCATACGCATTTTGTCATGGCGGCCCCCGAAACAAAATCCAGCTACGTGCCTGTGTATATACAGGCACCACTCTCATTTGTTAGATGGTACTATTCCTTTTTTTTTAAATCAAGTTCCGATGATTCGAAAGGAACCCGTCCAGGTTATATTTCTGAGAATTGAACCTGTCCGTTACGCTAACGTTCCGTTTACGTATTTCGATGAAATATTGCAACTCGTAACCCGTAAATAAAATAAAGCGAGCGAGTGAAAATCCACATCAAAATACAGCTCGTATCGTCACGATCACATTTGTTCCAGATCTTTGCTTTCGACTAAGTCTCACACACTTTCCCATCCCTTGAAGTCGGAAGTACAAACAGTCAATAATGAAAAGCCTGGGTGCCACGTAAATTCGGGTTCCATTGCATATATATATATATATAAATAATGCTGTTCCTCCTGCGGTCACTCGAAAACACAAGGAGTTCCGTATCAATTCCACCGACGTAAGATGGAAGCGCGTTCTATAGTCCGTTGCGTGCCGTTCCGTACAACACTGCTACAAATTCCTAATAAACGTAGGTATAAGAAAACAGACTTATGTTTAATTGCGCTGTCTATCAATCCTTCAATAATTTAAAACTTTCCTCCAACAGTGGAACAATTCTTTTGTTTAGAAACAAAACGATCTATGCGAGTCGAATATCGCACAAGCTGCTGGTCTGGTGAACATACCGGAACAATGAACACAGCGTTTATCGAAATATTGATACACCGCACAAGACCTCCGCGTCTGGCACTTTTTTGCCCGAATCGCGATGTCCCGATCTCCAAAGGCTTTATTGACGTGAATGAGGCGCTGGACCAGCCTGTAAAGCGGGAAATTAGTGGAACCCCATCCTTTGCCACGGAACACGCTGAAATAATAATTGCGTTTGTTTAGAAAACGCCAAGTTAGACATCCCCAGTGCGCGTGCTGGTGTCCCCGCTGTGGCTGAGAACTTTAGCCAGTGCGTGCAACTGCTGTAGCCTGCCCGACCACCCACCAGGACCGCAACATCCCACATGCCACGACACTCCGAGTTTTGTTACGCCATTTGTGGCAGCTTCGGGGCCACTTTCGATGCATTGCCGGAATAGGGCGCTAAACACACCAGTCGGAGATGGCTCTCATAGGACCGTACTTGAAGTATACTCTAAGTTTACTTTCTGAATGTGTTATACAAGTACAAAAATAGTATACATTGCTTTGCACATGCCCCAGATTACAGCCGCCGTCGCTGACACTTCTCTCGTCTCGCCGAGATATGCCGAGCCACTGAAGCGGGCGTCAACGAGCCCCCACAAAGGCCAATTGCTGAAGAACGCAGTCGAGACTAAAATGGCAATAACCTGTTCCTGCTGTGGTAACGATCGAGCGAAGAGATCAAAATAAAAGGAAACAAAAACTGAAGGTCGGTTATGGCGGCGCCCATGCACAGCTGCTGCAAGAGCGTCTATACTTTTAGTGCGTTGCTTAGTTTACAACTGGGTTGAGAACTGTGAGATGTAAGACATATCTCGCAGAAACGCTGCAGTAACGAGCAAATGACTTTGTTTTTTACTGCTAGCAGCGAGTGGCAAATACACGACAGTACGCTTGTTTGACCGAATGAAGCGTATCGACCCTCGATACATTTCTTTAGACCAATAGAACCGCAACGTGGGGCGGGCAGTGAATTAGTTGCGTTCTCTGTCGAACGAGCACAATATTCATCCCGCCTACTCCAGCCTCGCAGTGGGGATGTGTCATTCATATACTGTATGACGTAATGCCAGCAAGAAAGGGCACATGATTAGCATCATCTGCGCAAGTCATAAAACATGGAGGGAGAACAGAAACTGCCTGCTCGCGTAATATTCTACTCACGTAATGGGATCGCAACCGCAACCACTTGTAAACAATACCAGGTTTGTCATGATGTTTTGTTTGTTTTTTACAGCGAAGCTGTATATCGCTAGGGTTCCATGCATTTTTGGTATCCGTATGCAGAAACTAGATTGCATGTCAAAGAGCTCCATTGTATCGAAATGCATATACGCCCCGTCACCTCGATATGCATTTTGATAAGAAAAGTCGTCGAAACGTGTGATAAGGGAGATAAATCCGAGAACAATGGGCCTTCTCCCGCTCGAGTCGGGTTACGTCACTAGTTTACATATATAAAATCAGCAGCTTTTATATATGTAAAGCATTATATACATATATATTTAACTTTAGGAAAAAATCTCACCAAAGTTGTAATGGAACCCATTAGTGTATATCATAGTGATCACAAAGCAATCATCACTACCGTTTCAAAATGATGTATATACACTGTAAATAAACATTTGCTGAAGTGCTTTTGTTTGTCTCCTGGTGAATCATGTGTGGTTGTGTTCTACAGCTTCGCTGGCCAGCCATCTTCACAGAGTGGAATGGCTTACATTTTTTTTTTAATAGCGAGTAACTAATTTACAGTTACTGTCTGAGCTACTGTACAGTACAGCTTTTATGAGAAAAAACAAAAACTGCGCGCGTTTTCAGCCGCTAAAGAATTTTCACTCCGCTCCAACCTTGCAAAATAAAAAAAGACGTGCAAAAAAAAAAAATTGTCGCGCGTTTTTTGCGGTTGGCGGTATAGAAGTTCGTCAGCCTCCACGTTAAATTTAGCGGTGAAATGCACGTCACGCGACTTAAACACCAGTTCAGTTTCCCCGCTTAATCCAGCGGGGAAACGGACGCCACGTGACCTAAACATCTCTTCAATTTCCCCGCTAAATTTAGGGGGGAAAATATTCAACAATATCTTCCTCTTCGCTCCTCGAAAACGACCGCTTTAATGTTTTCTGAGGAAACTAAAACGATCGGTCGTTAAATACTTCATTTCGTGCCCTATGCGGGTAGAAACAGGGGAGAGGAGGAGAAGAGGGGAGCGCGCGGTGACGTCAGAACACACCGAGCTCTGACTGGAAGGATTAGTGGTTCAACGAAAAGCTCTCTGCCTTGTCTCTACTCATTCTTTGAACGCGTTCGAACACCGGCGTCCGGCGACCGTCGTTCGTGTTCCAGAGTGTTCGAACACCGAGCACAGACAAAGGCAGAGAGCTTTTCGTTTAACCACTGATCCTTCCAGTCAGAGCTCGGCGCTTTCATCTCCCCCTCTCCCTGACTTTCTACTCGTATACGGCTTTCAGCGTAAACGTCGCTGCCAATCCGCCCTTTTTTTTTTTCGTTTTACAACAAAATATCAAGGCAAAAAAAAGGGGGATCAAGGCAAAGATGTTTCGGCAGCATTTATAAGGCATTTCTACGTCCATTAGCAATGCTTTTCCAAGACCGTGCTGGTCCAATTACATTCACGCACCCGATTCCATACTCCAGCCTTTGGTTGCACATTATGTAGCAAATTCCAGAGAGATAAAAAGAAAAAAATCATTCGGAGTGAAATAGTCCGACGAAATAAAAGTATACAGCCCCGCATACTTTCAACCGTTGCTTAGCGTTCATTTTTCTTCGCGAAGCTCTCCGGCAGCCAGCTCCGCGACGGAACCAGCAATCCTGAAGTCGAAAACGATTCAGCCCTTCCAGAAACAAAACGAAAAAAGAAAAAAATATAACGATAAGAATCCTCTCTTTGGCGATGCTCTACGCGCGATCCTCTAAGGTATGATGAACACAAACATAAATACACGAGCCGCCCAAAAGAAAAAAAGAAATCCATACCGCTACTATCCTCACTAAAAAATAAACAAAAAAAACAGCAGAGATCGCAGAGCGCGCGTACACGTTCGATCAAACCGGCAAACGACCCGAAGGAAACACAAATAGCGATAGGAGGAGGGGACGGAGCGCAAAACAATTGGCACGCTGCGCAGCGTTTTCTGCGCAGCCCTCGGGAACCCCTGAAACGAACTCTCGGGGGCGTTCCCGGCAGCAGTTGGCGTGGTGGCGTTGTTGCGGGTCCCTACGACTCCACCCTTCTTCCTGCCAAAACGAAAACGCCAGCGCAAAAAAAAGAAAAGAGAAAACGTATCCCATTTCAAATTGGCGTAATTAAGCGGAAGAGGCCCCTAGGCACGGCCTCCTGCGCATGCGTGAGATGGATGCACTACCGGGCCCCCATCAAGGCAGAACGTTCCTCCAAGTGCACTAGTAGTACCCTCCCCAAAAGAAGAGGGGGTGGGCCTTTTGCGGGCGAACAGTCTTATATGCTTGCTTGATCGCTTACTTCGTTCTTGCATCTCTCATCTGGAT
The DNA here is from genome assembly GCA_037355805.1 of Ixodes ricinus. NCBI lineage: Eukaryota > Metazoa > Arthropoda > Arachnida > Ixodida > Ixodidae > Ixodes > Ixodes ricinus. The sequence continues at coordinate 81,842 of JAZHYW010012710.1, read as the reverse complement.
GAGGCCCCCATCTTTGCTCGGCTCGGGTGATCGGCCGATGGTGGCCCTACGAATGTTTTTGGATTCCGTTGCGATCGGTTTAGTACGTGTTCGTGGTGCTCGTCCAACACCTCTTAGAATATTCGAGGCCTGCGAAAATCACCCGCTTGTTCCACGGAGGAGCGTCATCACATTCAGATGACGCCAACTGGCCACTGGGCCCGAATACGATGCCGAGCGTCATTCGACACGTTGATTGGACGCGAGGCCCAGCCGATCGCCGAGGCAGCATCCTGTCCAATCTCCGTCTTCGCTTGATGTCGCAGTGATGGCGTCGAAGTTCTAGCGCACATGCCTTTATAACTCTAGGTGGTGTTGTCTTATAATCTCACTGAACCCGTGCCGTTCAAGAGTCAAGGCAATCTTCAATTTTTTTTGCAGAAAGAAAACGGAAGATGTAAACGTAGCAACGGAGTTGTATTGTGTAAGTGTCCCGCGCGTAACTTCATCCAGCAAAAACAATTGGTCCGTGCATAGGTGTACTACGCTACATACATTTCCGTAGAACTACGTGTGAGTGGCACGAGGAAGGAGCAAGGGGGGCGGGGAGGGGGGGGGGGCTGGTAATGCTTGGCCCGGTCGCGCTTGAGGGTCGCGTGAACTACCCGTGTCGCAGAGGCCGCGAGCTCGACCTCTCGGCCGCTGTCCAGAGCGATGAGCGAAACTTGTGGAATCACGGCTGCCGGAGCTGCGTCTATCCCCGTTTCAATCAGGCGTCCATGACGTCGTCTCTAGGACGACGTCGAGGACGACGTCCTAGAGAACGACATCAAATACGACGTCTAGTACGTCCTCAAGGACGATCTCAAAGACGATCTCTAAGACAACCTCAAGGACAACGTCTAGGACGACCTGGAGAGCGACGTCTAGGACGATCACTAGGGCGATCTTCAGGACGACCTCTAAAACGGTGTCGAAGATGACGTCCTAGAGCACGATGTCCAAGACGACGTCTAGGACGATCTATCGGCCGACCTCAAGGGGGATGTCCAGGACAACGCCTAGGACGACCTGGAGAGCGACGTCTAGGACGATCACTAGGGCGATCTTCAGGACGACCTCTAAAACGGTGTCGAAGATGACGTCCTAGAGCACGATGTCCAAGACGACGTCTAGGACGATCTATATGCCGACCTCAAGGGGATGTCCAGGACAACGTCTAGGACGACCTGGAGAGCGACGTCTAGGACGATCACTAGGGCGATCTTCAGGACGACCTCTAAAACGGTGTCGAAGATGACGTCCTAGAGCACGATGTCCAAGACGACGTCTAGGACGATCTATATGCCGACCTCAAGGGGGATGTCCAGGACAACGTCTAGGACGACCTGGAGAGCGACGTCTAGGACGATCACTAGGGCGATCTTCAGGACGACCTCTAAAACGGTGTCGAAGATGACGTCCTAGAGCACGATGTCCAAGACGACGTCTAGGACGATCTATATGCCGACCTCAATGGGGGATGTCCAGGACAACGTCTAGGACGACCTCTAGGCGTGACTCTCAAGGACGACGCCGAGAGACTGCGTTCAAAGGGACGTCGTAGGACGACCTCAAGGACGAACTCAAGCTACGACGTCGGGGACGACGTCAAGGTCGTCAGGTCCTTCGAAGAAGGTACGAATGGGAAGCAGTGAGAATGTGAGCTGAAGTGGTCTCCTGCGCAAACCTACTGCGCATTACGAGGCAAAAGTCCAAGAAATCAGGGATGGAAATGGGGGGAGGGGTTAGCTAAAAGTTGTTATCACATTGAAAGGACGCGCGTGCGTCCTTTCAATGCATTAAACATTTAACTCCCTAATTTCTTTTTGTCCAAGCACAAATGAGGTGGTTATATGTCTCATAGGCAACGGGCAATAAGTGGGATTATCTACCCACAATACTGCCTATGGCAACCGATGCCAAGATAACCGAGAATAAGTGGACGCGCGGAGCAAAGGAAGGCGCTTTTGTCGACCACTCCTCCAGAGCTTGCGTAGCCAAAGGGTGTGGGACAAAATAGTCCCGGACAAAACGGTCCAGGACAAAATGGCCCGAGACAAAATGGTGCCGGTTAAAACGGTCCCGGACAAAATGGCCCACAAAAGAATACGCACGAGCATTTGTGTGCCTGGAAAATTTATGTAGTCGTCTATTATACAATAAACATATACTGTAAACGGCTTAATTTTCGCGAACTCAAATTTTCGCGAATTGGGCCAGAGCTGGAAATTTGAAATTATTCGCGGATTCTAATTTTGGCGAATCGAGTGTAGCTTCCGTAGCGTTCCAATATCGCCCAATTGTTCGCGGGACGCATTTTTCGGGTTTGTAGGCGATTCGAGAAATTCGCGAAAATTAGGTCCACGCGAAAATTTAGTCGTTTATAGTATATGTTTGTATGCAAGGCATTTCTCGACATTTAGTGCACTGCTAGTTTTAGTGAGCTAAAACCCTGAACGTATAATCTATATTTTAGCGTATTTCAGCATTTTATGATATATTTTAGGAAACTACTAAAAGCGCCCAAAAGTTCATTAATTTTTCTTATTATCGCTCCCTCAGATCTGTGGGTTCTATTCGCAGTCAAAGCACTGTACAAGGCTGACGCATGGAAGTCCTTACGAAAATACACACGCGTATATTAAAGGGCAAGGTGGCGCCCTCTCTGTGCGCTTGATTGGACTAGGTGGTGATACCATGCATACAAAGAAGCTGACAATCACCGCATTATGTTTTCAGCACTGCTCAACCGGCCCTGTCACCTCGTGGCGTCGGTAGCACTTCGACTTTAGTGAAGCCAAGTATAGGCGTGGGATGAACACTGGCACATCTTGCGAAAGTACTTCCTTAAATTTCGATTTAGAGCAGTGGAGTTGAAAGAAATTGCATGCACACCATGACTCAGACAGCGTCATGCATACACTATACATATTGCCGATGGCGTTTTATGAAACAACTTTGTGTTTTCTATTGCTGAATATGTCAGAAATTATGGATACCTTACTTGATATGTAGGGTACCCCCACCCTACCCTTTCACAAACCTTATATATGTATGTATGTATGTGTATATATATATATATTCCTTTCATAATTAAAAATAATAATATATATATATATATATATATGTATTTATTTATATATTATTATTTTTAATTGCAGGAAATTAACATTGCTACCGAATTTTCCGTCCAATTGTAGCGCTAGCATTTCGAACCAGATTCCGACGTTTCAGAACTAACCGTTATCTTATAAAAAAGACAGATATTGTTATATATATTATTTTATATATATTATATATATATATATATATAAAAATATATATATATATACAGGCATGGTGGCTGGGGTCCGAAGGCGTGGGGTATAACTGCGAGGAAAAGCAAAACCCTTGATGAAAACAGCAACAACGGGTGGTTTATTCTTCGACGTTTCGGCCGGAGTCCGGCCTTCGTCAGGAAGATACTATATATATAAAGTATATATATATATATATAGATATATATATATATATATATATATATATATATATATAACATAAAGACATAATAATGACATAATGTTACTGACAAAGCCCTCGAATAGATGAAGCTGAACGGCACTAGTCACCAAGAATTGGCCCCCGGTTTCACACTGACATTTTCAGAAAGTCACTTAAAACTTAAAAAAAACATAACGGTTAATATTGAAACTTTTGCATCTGGTTCGGACCGGCGCTACATTTGGGCAGAGGCTGAGCGTTCAACAATAAACCGCTAAATTTCGCAAAAAAAAAAAACTATTTTTTTTTGGGGGGAGCGCAAGTTATATATTTATTGATATACATACAGGCTGTTTACAAGTTGTATATTAGTTTTATAGCCCTACACGCTGTATGCAAACAAGTTCGCATTTTGCCCACACCGCGTGGGGGCGCTGCGCGTCCGCAAGAACCAGAATCGTGTCAGGTGATACGTCCTCGCCCTCACCGACAGCAGCGCCACCGCAGCTGCGTGACGTCAAAGCCGTTTTTTTCGTGGCGGCCGCCATGTTGAATTTTGACGCAGCTGAGTTGGGGCAGAATAGGTAAAGACTTTATTTGCCGATTGCATGGCGCTAGAATTTCAGAGGTTCGTGCCAACGGTTGTACTTTTTTATGGCTGCACTTTTTTTATTGTGGTCGTGCTTAAACACTTCAGTTTTTGGCCGTCCAACCCAACTCCGTCATATTTTAACGTGGCAAACCGTCACACGAAAGCGGTCTATAGTATACATTTTTTCTGATTGGCTAAGCTACTGGCCTGCAGTGTGTTTTAAATTAACTATATACATCTTGAAGTAGTTAGCCTTTCATAACTTAGGGCCCTGTCAAATGAAATCGTTGCCTACCGGTCACTGAACCCCTTCGTAGATGCGATTACCTCTTTCAGGAGGTTGTGCTAGTGATTGACACATAACATGCTAAAACAAACTAGTTTTTTTTTATTACATTCCCACACATGCTGTGACCCACGTCTGATAGCCGCAGTATCTTTTAAGTAAAGACATCTTAAAAGTAAAAAGGCACACACAAAAAGAAAACAATTACCATTTCATCTTTCAAGACGAAACAAACAAAACAAAACAAAACAAAAACACAAGGAAAGCGTCCACAGAAGCCCCGATAAAGCCTAGGAAGGAGAAAAAGGACTACAGAACCCCCCAACGCGTGTCAAAGGCTTTGCATCCAAGCCTATATATACTCCTTCCGGGGGCGAGGTCTGCCTCCAACAAAAGCATTCTGCTCCCCCGTGGATGTCACTCAGGACCGGACCAACACGCATGCGTGAACCGCCGTACAACAACGGGCACGGCCAGTCGAGAGCGATTAGCGGTGCCTAGTAGAGCGCCGTACCGTACCGGGCCGGCCGGGACCGGTCCGGGGAAAGCAGCCGCCTCAGCCGCTTAGTGTCACGCCGTCACGGAACACGTTGTGACGGTACGTGGACGATTCTCCTCATCTTACGAACGGGTAGATTGCTCACGCATCCCTTCTCGGGTGCACAGTCGACAGCATTTCCGCAGATGGGATTTGAAAAGTGTTTTGCTCTGAGAGTCGGATGTTTTAGTAGATCGTTGCGATAATGATACGGTGCATGGCCAAATGCGCCAGCTGAGTATCGTTACCGTATGTATTGGAGCGATCTACAAACACAACGGGGTACAGGTGGTTCACACACTTGCAGTTGAGTGTTATCGATGGCGTTTGCAACCTCGCGCGACCGCTTGTGACAAGATAGCACACTCGCACGCTGTTGCCGTGTTTTGGTAGCTAAATGTGCTGCGTGGCGAAGTTCTCCGGAACATACGCGCGACCATAAAATGAAAGGAAAACAATGAGTTACATGGAGATGAGGAGAAACACAACGTACATGAATGGGCGCAGACTCATTGTTTTCCTTTCATTTTATGGTCACGCGTATGCTCTGTAGAACTTCGCAGCGCAGCATATTTAGCTATGTAAAACCAACTAGCCCAAACCCAAGTCCAAGCTTTATTAGTGTGTCGGTAGTCTTGCGACGCTTCCGAACAGCGCATAACTAGACTGTAGGCTTTGCAGTATTTGAGAGATTAAGTTTGTGCAGTATTCTGCGAGAAATTTATAATTTTTGTCATCATTATCCGAAGCGGGTGGCGAGGGAATGACGCGTAAAATTTACGCGGATCGAAATTGTTTCAGGGTCAAACGATAGATGCCGCCAGAGTGTTCCGTCGGTGCATACTGACTTTTCTTACGTTAATTTCCTCATTTGTGTCTCTCGTTCGAGTCGGTCATTACGCGAATAGCAACACACGTTTACCGCGAGCGCGAGTTTACCGTAAAAATAGATGAGTTTTATGGGACCCCATAAAACGCTCATGAGAATCGGTTTATAATCACGTTCTCTTTATACGGACAGTCGCGACACATAAACCGGCTGAGGATCCTAAAGTCCACCTTCATTTCCAGAATGCGTTTTGTGTTCCTGCAAGCGCCGCCAAAGTCGTCGGTGCCCGAAGAATACCTCCGACTCAACACTACATGCTATACTTCTTTTTTCTTTCCAACCGCGCGTGAGTTGACAGTGCAGTCAAAAGCTCAAAGCCACGCGCTCGCCGCTGAACCAAACAGCCGTCGGCCTAGTACCACGTGACCGGGCTCCCGGGAATGAACGTAAGCGAAGAAAGCAGTCACGCAGAGCAGGAATGCGAAGTCCTGATTGGCGGTGCGGCCGGTAGCTTTCCCTCCACTGTCAGCTTGACGTCGATCCCACCTCTTCCTTCCCGTTCGTTCTGAGCACCATAATAGGTTCTTGGAGGGGTTTCGCCGTGTCAGCCGTCAATCAAGGGGCCGCTTTCGGACCTCGCTTTGTCGGACTCCCAGAGGAAAAGCAAAAGAAAAAGGAAAGCAAAAACATGTTGCCCAAAAGGAAAGCATTTCTTCCGTCCCCTTCCGGGCTTTCAGAGTTCCGAGCACGAGGGAACAGCATCGGGTAGCCCGAACAAAATAGAACGGTCGAGGCTAGAATCTAGAGTCCACTGAATAACCTGCGCTCCAGAGTCGCCTCAGTCGCCGGCTGTAGCCTTTATAACGGGTGGTAGCTTACCGCCGTCTAGCCTATAAATTAAAAGTACCCAAAAGTATGATTCCTTCCCTCGCCCTCGTTGCTTAAAGTAATTGTAGCCAGTTATCCTACCTGAAGCTCTCTCTGACATCGCAGAAAACGCTTTTCGGTCCTCCCGTGGGAAGCTGAAGACCTTTTCAAGAAGCCTGAGTTAGGTGCCGACTTCCATAGCTTCTCGTCTCGTGAGTTCAGTTATCGGGCATGCAGTATACGTAAATCACATTTATTTTTGAAAAAAAAAAATACCTGCAGCGATTTCCGCAGGGCATTTGGCGAGCCTCTCTGCCGCCCGTTACCTGTACAAAACATCGCGACGTCATCCGCGGCAACCCCTGGCCAGCTTAGTGTCGAGCAAGGGTCATCTGATGAAACCCCCGATGGCGTCACTTTTGTCAATATTTCTTTCCGCTCTCGCGCTCTCCGGCGCTCGGAGCGCCGCAACGGGCGGGCCTACGTCAATATTTTAATAGACGAGTACGACGCACCTCTACCAATAAGATCGACAGAAAACTTAAGAGGCGTAATTTTTAAGGTGCCTAAGTCAAAACTTTCACAGTTTTTTTTTTCTCTTCACTTCAATCGAGGAATTTCTAGCTGCCCATTAAATAGTAATCGTCAGAGCAAAACAACACCGTCGGAGCTTCCTGACACCGAATCAATAGCTAGCTTAGGGATCCGCACTTAAGAAGCGTAGTTTTAGAATGGAGGCGGCGCCCGTAGCAAAATCGTTGAATGGAGTGTCCCTGTGCTTTAAGCGTAGTTTACATTTTGTTGATACGAAGCCAGGCCCGGGCTTCAGACACCAGCTACGAGCAGACAGTCAACGGAGTGAAACAGGAGACAAAAATTGTTTGAAGCCTATCTTGGAAGTTTGCATGACATTCTGAGGTCTACACCATTGGCCCCAACCCAAGTTCGTAGAGTGAAGCGCCAAACGAAAATGGGAATTTTCTCCCGTCCAACATTCCCGCCTGCCTGCATACGTACATATCCATGCCAATGCCATTAGAAGACACGCGTGACGTCATCGTTAGTGGATTCCCGCCCCGCCCCTGGAAGCAAACACGCCGAACCTCGATGAGAGACGCCGTAAAGCGGCACAGACGCCTCCGTCTTGGTTTCACCGCGTGCTGTCGATAGGCGGCGCTGCGCAAATCCAGTAGTGATGAAGCTTTGATATACCCGCGGTAGTTTAATATTTAAATGCGGCTCATGATTGGACACGAGTAAAGTCCTTCGATAAAATTCACGCTCACAAGTACCGCCAACCATTTTGTGGAAACGCGCAAGATGCATGCCACGGGTGGGTGCTGCGCCCTCATTCGCTTCCAAGGGCCGCTCATTTCAGTGCTGCGCCGCCATTTGCTTTCAAGGGCCGCTGGAGAAACGGGACCCCTGCACTGGCGCATTCCAAGACAAACGCAAACACATCGAAGGGCTTTATGTAGAACTTAACGCGTGCCCTCTTCCTGGCCAACCCCACAGCTTGGTCACGATACATACTGGCAGCTTGTTCCGACTGCGAGTTGAGGGGGTGAACGCTGCTAGTTTTTCTCAAATTGTTTCTGGGACTGCCATTGCGTGGCGAAAAAAACTAACGCGTGCTTTATAAGTAATGAATGTCAAGAAATGATTCTAAGCGATATTTACTGAAGTACAAAAATGTTCGCCTCGCTCTTTTAAATGTATTAATGACAATGTCCGGCAAGACAGAAACACCAGCACTCCTCATCTGTGTACCAAAAAGCAGTCTCTGAATCATTCAACTTCAGCAACTCATCTTCAGCAACACAAAATAACGCGTCGTTTTTTTTTTGCTTTTTGGTTCTTGACGTTTGAGTAATATAAAGGTTACTGACAAGTTACATTTGACAAGCCTTCCAGCATTGCTCGCTGGTGGCCGGTGGCCCAGTGTGTTAGCTCGGAGCGCGCAGGAGCGGAAACACCCGCCACAAAATTTAGGAATCTTGGGTTCAGTCCACACCCTTGGGGCCTGTTCCAATCTGGATGAGCGTCGAACCGGCCTGCGTTCGTGCATTCACTACTGCGCAATGAACGAAAAAAAAATCCTTAGGTTAACAGTGCATGGTACTGCTCTGGCAAAACTTTCTCATCTAAGGCTGTCTAAACAAACACACAGAACCATTACTTCTAGACTGGCTAGTCAAATGATTACGCGTCTTCTAGGTCGGCTGGGGATTGCTAGGAAGTGGCTTTTCGAAAGAGTCGAAGAAAGAACTTTCTCCGTCTGCGCCTGGTGCCTGGCATAACGTGTAGGAGCGTAACTTTAATTTGAAGCGACAGCTAGTCTCGAGCCTTCGAGATAACAGCCCTCCCTCGCGTACACGTAAAAGAAAGGTAACGACGAGGCAATAAAGAAAAAAAAGCGAAGTATTCAACTCGACCGGCGCGAGCGGCGAAACCACGGGGGACAACCTCATTAATGTTTCAGAAGCGGCTCTAGAAACGTAATTGCGTCGTACCTACACATTTCCGGGTAGGCATTAGCTCTTAACCCCATTCCGATTTACTTCCTCAGCACGGAATCACGCGTCGTCGTGCCCCGGCCTAAATAAATAAAAAATAAAAAAATTGCACGGATCCGTACGCGTGGGAACGGATTAAAGCAGGTCGAAGGGCACCGAGGGGAGGATTTGGAACCTTCTCCGTAACTAATCCCGCTTTCCGGTTACTGCAAAATTCTTTTTTGTTTTGTTTGAGGAATGATTTGGTACAGCTAGTGAGATCAAACAACAACTGCTTGTGAGCTGACAAAAGGGGAAAAAAAATCAGTTTTGGGGTGATCCGAGATTTCTTTACCGCTATTGGGGGCAGGAGATGAAACCTCCGCGAACCCCAAGCGACCAAGTTGAGAACGAAACCCGTGGGGAGAGCAACGACGGGAATCGTGTGTTTGTGTTTCTGACGCAGCGATCGGCAGACGTCGCCAAACGCTGCGTCATCATGCGGCTGGGGCTCGTTGTTAAATCAGCGAAGAACCGATTGAACCGGAGTCCTAGTCGAAAGTTGACTGCAGAACTCGTTATCCAGTCCAGAGGCCTCGTGCTAGATAAATACTAAGCTCTGTGGAAGAAAAAAAAAAGCTGGGGAAAAAAGTCGTTCTTGCAGTTTGATCTCCTCGGCAATCCTCTGTTCGGCCTTGAATCCCTTATCATACCATGGCCTCTGAGTTTTTTCGCGCGCTCTGCTCCCGTCTGCCCAAACGCTCGGCCGCCCAGCGGAAAAACCGGAGCCGAGACAGTTCTCTAGATCTCCGCACGCGGCGTTTAGAACCAAACCAGAAACGGAAACAGAATCGCCTCAAAGCACGCTGTCAACTGTGAGCCTGCGGCATGAAGCTCTCATTTTTCGTCGTTCTCATAATCAGAATAGAGACAAGTAGGTCGAAGTCTGTTGATTCGTGATTTTTATTCGATACTCCGGTCCTTGCGCTGTTTCGCTGCATGGTACCTCAAAATGCAAATATTTAGTGCGAATTTTATTTTGTCCTCTGCGGTTGTCTGGGCCAGCGGGACAGGTATAGAAATATTTTTTTTTGTCGTCGTGCATGGGAACGGCTTTCTGAACTTCACTTACGAGGACGGACTTTTGCTCTACTCCTTTCTCGCTCTGAAACGATGAACCTTGAAATTTCGGTCAGCTTCTTCCTCGTCAAAGGTCCGTGTGTTGCGGCGAGAGGCGGGAAAGCACATTTCGCGCTTCTCCTAAATACCGTAGACCGACGGTAATGGTGATGATGATCATTCGCGACTATTTCTTCGTATTGTTGGGTCTGGTTGCGAGCGACACCGAGCGCCCCACAGTAACAATCTCTACGGGCGAATGCGAGGACCCCAGGAGCGCAGCCAGCGTGCGAAAAATCTCGGAGGTCATGCTCATCCATCGCATACATGCTGCACGACCGTACATCATATAAAAGAAACTATGTTCGCTGCAGACATGATCCCCAGCCCTGCTCGTTTCGATCTGAATTAGCATTGTACCGGCGTGCGGTCGTGTTTGTCATTAGTGCCTAGTTCACGTGAAAGACCCCAGGTTAGCCGTTGTACCGCACTGGCTAAATTGCTCATCTGCAGCTGGGAGACTCGTCGCCCGTTGAGGCACACCAAGCTCTAGGCTATATATAAACATACACACAACAATTTGCTTGCTTGCAGACATGCTAACAGATCCATATGCGGACAACCCTCAAGCATGTTCTAATGAGTGTTGTACGTAATGACGTTCCAAGGAACGGCGTTCCTGGAACGCGTTCCTTTTAGGAGGAACGAAGGAACACCGCCGTTCAATTTTGCATCGGTGGAACTGGAGCGGGAACTCGTTACATTTTTACTGGAACGGGAAAAGGAACGGCGTTCCTTTTTTTCGTTCAGTGGGGTAATTTTTATTTTATTTCTAAGAGTATCTTGGAAGTATCCAAAACAATGTATTTATGGTTATTTGGTTACGGATCTTGGGTTTTATTTTGTGTGGTCTTCGCTTAGTAACAGTCGGGTCCAGGAGAGCTAATGGACATCGATTCTTTTTTCAGTGTTCGAGACTGCGGTAAAAAAGGCAAAACATTTAGACGAAGAAAAAGACACAGAAAGAGGGACGTCTCAAACTCAGCTGCTGTCTTTGCATCCACGAATTATCATACACCCAGCAATCTAAGGCCGACTGCAGCCATCACTGAACTTCTACAAAGAGACCTACAGTTGCAACTAAAGAACAGGCTACCAGACATCGGACAAACCCTTGTATCGCGAATATTGGTCGCTTAAAAAATACACAAAAATTAGCCTTTAATCCTTCTCTCCTTGTCCCCCACCCTCAAATTCAACAACGAATCCAACCTTCACGAAGAACGACTTGTAGTTTTCAAGAACGACCTTCCAAAAGCCCTACCCTCTTATTCACTAGCTCGTCTTGCGGACAGCAACATCGAGAAGCAGCTAAGTTCGAACAAGAGACTTTGTTAGATTGAAACGTGTGAGGTTGTAAAACGCTCACGCAATGTGGGGTATCAGTACATTTGGCTCGTCTGAATCGCCCACCACAAACATGAATAAGGTTAAAAGCTTTGATTTTTAAAGGTGAATATATCAACCAATGAAACCTTGCTTCCGCTTGTTTTCTTCTCCTGGTGCTCTTCCATCACGGAATTCAAATGTGTATGTTCCCATTTATTGGGATATATTAAAAAAAAAAATACTTTCCTCGATCTATCTAAATATGGCAATCAGCAAAATACAAATGTAACATATATGTAACGATACGTTCCATTTTTTAACTGTAATGGGAACGAGTTCCTTTTTTACGTATGGAACTTGTAACGGGAACGCGTTCCAAAAGATCAGAAGGAAGGAGGAACAATCTTCGTTCCTTTTTTCGAGGAACGTGTACAACACTTGTTCTAATCATGCTTGCTTCATCATACTGTACAGAACGTGTTCGCATAAAGTTTGTGTATGACCAATGTGAACGGGAATGTCACACCAGGAAGAAACACGCTCCAGATAGTGGAGTTTGTTAGACCACCAGTGGTGAAAGTTAGTTCCACAAAAAATAAGCTACGCTTCAGAGTAACGACACTTGGCCATATCGTGTCTTAAAATCATGGTTGCCAGTTATTTGAAGCTTTATCTGAAATCACAGGAATCGCTTTTCCGCCCTCCAGAAATGTTTAAACAGTTCGTGACAGAGCAAAGCAATATTACATGACCTTCCTAACATCGAATCTAATGCTGAGGAAGTCGCACTTTTGAATTATGACGATCGGCAGTTGAGTCCGCTCTGCATACGAGCCAAAATGGCGGCGCCAACAAGAATGTCGCGGAACGGAGTGCCGATACTCTAAGCGCAGCTCATTTAGTGGCTCTAGTGAAAGTTATGTGACACTCCAGACAGTGGAGTTTGGTAGACCACCAGTAGGTGAAAGTTATGTGACACTCCAGACAGTGGTGGCTGTCTGTTGGACCACCAGTGGCGAAATCTACGTGACGCTCCAGACAATGGTGATAGCTACGTGTTAGCTGCTGGACCAGTTAACGTCTATCTTCCGCCAAGGGATCACGCTCCCGCCCCAAACTCATGCACAGACAGCCGAGTCAGGCGATGAAAGAAGGCGGCTGATCGGTCCGGCGAGCGAGTAGCTGCACCGCACTGTCAGCTGAGGGCTTCTAGAAGGCGCTGAGTAAGCGCACTCGCTTGCAGCCCCCTCCACCGCGCAGTTTTGTCTTCCTGTAGATAGCGCGACATGTACTGAAAGCAAAGCATTCCGGCGTTCGTGTTTCATACCTTTCGGATATCACCTTCTCTTCCCCGTAATTCGGTGATCCAATAAAGGGACTTGAATACATTTGCAAATCATAATCATTCGATTATTTCTCTAATGTATTGACGAGCTCTTAAATGACTGTGGCCTTAGCAAATGGCACCGCTACGGTGGCGGATACAGTCGTCGCCGCGTAAAGTAGAATGTACAGACCTTTCCTCGTTTCTGTCCGGGATTCAAGATATGTTTTGCTACACTTGAAAATCAACAACAGCGAAGTGCTGCGCGCACTTTAAGAGGGGCTACCGCTGAAATCCCACGACAAACGAAGGCGTTAAATCCCGGTAAGAAAATAAACAAATTGACGTTCGACATCGCACAGCAACTAAGCTCATGAGCGACTCCGTAAACATTTCTTGGAGTAGAGACCACCCACTGTTTGAACCCTTTGCTCAACTCTTCGCAGACCGAAACGCCGCCTCAACGCCGCACAGGCGGTCAACTTATCGTTCGAAAAAAAGGGTGTTCCATAAAAAAAACAAAATTAGTCGAAAACTTTTCTGGAGGAAATTCGGAGCCTTGCCAAGCTGTTCATCACATAGAACAAACAAAAATAACCGTCTGACGCGATGCCTAAGAGTACAAAATAACACTAATCAGAAACAAGTAATAAAGTGGTGAGGGTCATGTCAAACTGGTGACGTCGCAAGGAGAATGCCTGCCCCCGCTACATTCTTAAGCCACAGTTGCACTGCGCATGCATCATGCAAAATACAGCGTGCATATATTGTATGAGACGTGTTCCTTCCGGCTTGGGGCCAGCACATCCATCGTGCCATTACATCCATCGAGCAAATACGTCCAATTTCGTGCCATTACATCCATCGTGCCAGTACATCCATAGTGCCAGTACATCCATAGTGCCAGTAGATCCAATTTGGACCAGTTCGTCCAACGTGCAACCACATCCAGCGTGCCTTTAGATCCATCGTGCCATTACATCCACCGCACCATCACATCCATCGAGCAACTTCATCCAAAGCATGTCGTTACATCCATCGTGCCGTCACATCCATCGTGTTATCACATCCATCAAGCAGCTCCCGTCCAAGAACGTGCCATTGCATGCATAAATTACGCAGACTTTATCCGCTACACCTTTCGTTTCTCTTTTTCTTAAAAGCTACTTCAGACATTTGCGTTTGCTAAGGAACGACTGGGTTGCGACGGCTTGTGACGGTGCGAGCTCACACATGTGCGTTCACTCCACATTGGCTCGTCGTGAGGATCGTCATTGGTTGCAACCACGCAGCAGCAAACGAGACATATATTTTTCAACATTTCACATTATTTCAGGAGTTATATGCCAAATTAAATGCACAAAAGCAAATAAAATGGCCCCTCGTGCGTCATGCACTTTGTGCGGCCCTCGGCCTCACCGAAGCCGCACGCGCGCCGTCGGCTCGTCGTGTCGCTTTAGTCGCCAAGCCTCGTTGCATCGAATCTTCAGGGAGCCTCACCAAGTCCTGATCAATTTATCGGATTTAATGGAGCTCGAACTTCAAATTGTCAACAGGGGTAGAAAGCATGGGCGTCATGCCATATGGAGACACTCCGCGAACCCGTATCGAAGGTGTTTGGGGCCCGACGTGGCCGTCGTATGCCCGCTTAGCGTATGCGCCACCACTTCCGCTGCTGGGAGACGACCCTGTTGACGAGGCGTTATTTTCGTTGTTTGTTGTTTCCACACTTACCAAACTATAGTTGCTGCACTTTAACTCTCATAATTAACTCATTATAAACGAGTTTATTTTCGCGGGCTCGACATTTCGCGAAGTGCCGGTTTCGGGAATATTTCGTGGGCATAAAATTTCATGAACGGGAGATACACGTGATGTATTCGTATTCATGGGGTGACTTATTCGCGTGACCAATTTTTCGCGAATTTGAGCAAATCGCTAAATTCTCAAAAATTAGGTTTTTGCGAATATTAGGTCATCGCGAAAATTAAGTCGTTTACAGTAAACTACTTTAATAGAGGATTAGGACGGTGCACATAATCTTACTTTTTATTGCGCTTTTTGACAAGAAAAAAAAGCTTGAATGCCTAGTCGAATTAAATTATGATTCACTAATGTTCTGTGGCTTACCCCTTGTTTGCTGAGGCTCCCGATCCAATAAGAATGTGAATAACGCAAAAAAAGTAATTAGCTTAAAATTGGCTTAGATATAATTGCGACCTCACGGCGGCCATCTTGGCTTCTATGGATGTACTAGCACGATGGATGTAATGGCACGCTAAGCATGATAACAGGAAGGGCGAGCAATTACATCCACCGAGTCACTACATCCAACGAGCCACTACCTCCAACGAACAACTACATCCATCGAGCAGCTACATCCATACGCATGTCATTACATCCATCGAGCTCGTACATCCACCGAGCCATTACATCCATCGATGGATGTAATGGCTCGGTGGATGTACTGACTCGATGGATGTGCTAACACGTAATCGTTCCTTCCTTGTATGTGGGTCTTGTCCCATTGGTCGTAAAGAACAATGCTCTCTCTGCAGATACGTTCTAATAATGGATATGTTTGAAGCAAACCTGTGTCGTCGAACATGCCCGAGGTGTGTGTCCGCAGCTGATTCTGTCGTCATGTCTGCGGCGAACACTGTCTATTGCACGATGTATGAGAGTGTGACCGAGGCTTTAGTTAGCTTGAGACGGGCTCCCTCGCGATGCTACGATGCTCACCATTTTAATGCCACGCAGATGCATCTTTCAGTGTACCACGCATGTCGAGTAACATATTTACCATGCCCGTACCTATCCAGTATGCCGCTCCTTTTTTATGAAGGCCGTAGCACACAGGTGCTTGTTCCAGTTAAGTGTTGAGTTACGCTATTGCATACGAGGTGTGATCAAAAAGTTCAGGGACTGATTTCGTAGCATAAGAAGAGAGAGTCGCAGTGATGAGCGCGTAGCAGTCGCAGGCAGGGACCTTCCTGCGTCATTATGCCAAAGGGTGTCGGTATGTTAACGTTTGGAACTGCGGTACACGAGTTCGGTTGACCACATGCACGAGCAATAATGGCGATCTCTTCCTAGACTGTAAACCAAAGCGAGAGCGAACGTCAGTTTTACGTGAAGCTCCGAAAATCTGAGACAGAAACCTCTGAATATATTTACAAGGCTTATGTCAAAAGGCAGTGAGGCATCCGAGGTGTTTTGAGTGGCACTCGTGCCTCAAGAATGGCAGAACGTCACTGAAGTCAAGGATAGGTCGGATAAAGTCGCTTACCACTCTTCGTCCTCCAACGATGTTGTGCCGTTCCTGAAGAGCGAGTGCCACTCAAGACACTTCACAAAATTCACTGCTTCTCGACACAAGCCTGGTGAATCATTTCAAAGGTCTCTGTTCTATATTTGCCGAGTTTGACAGCGGAATGAATGTACGCTCTCGCTCTGGCTTGCAGTCGATGGTGAAATCGCCATTGTGCCCGTGCACGTGGTTCCAAAATGTCGTGTGGCGGAATTCCAAATGTACACAGAGCGGCAGCCTTGTGGTACCACAAAGCACGAAGGTCCTTCCACGACCGGTCCCTTCCTTCGACCGCTTCGCGCGCATCACTGAGCTGCCCTCTCATCTTACGCTACGAAATCAGTCCCGGAACCTTTTGATCACACCTCGTAGATAACTCGTTCTGCTTCAACGAGCAGTTCCGGCGTTACGCATAGAGCATGATGCTCAAAGTCGAGTACGCGGTCTCGGTGTAGCGCAAATTCTGCCTTTTGTCCAAGAGACTGTTTCAGTATCAAATAAATACTGGTTCTGGTCAAAAACATTGTTTCTCCTTGTACTAGTACTACGCGCTTGATACCAGACCAGTAGGTGGTTAAATATGTATGTTGTGGTAACTCAATGCTACCATTTCATTATTTCACAATTCCCTTTACACTCTCAGAAATAGGGGAGTAGAGGGGTACACACCATGTCCCGTATGTAACACCCCAAAGCTACATTTCGACGTTCAGTCCACTGACCTAGAGCTGGCGATACCAACTTTTACGAGCGGCTTGATAGCTGTTGGATATAACGTACTAAATAGATAATGTGCGTATCAAAGAGTACAAAAATACAAAAAAGAAACACTGAGGTTTTGAAGCAGGGACAAACAAACCTTGATTGTCTCACTGTAGTCTTTAATGCGAACATTAGCTTTTTTAATAAGTTGTATCGGTCTACTGCCAAGTCGCTCATGAAATTTGGCATCGTCGGTTCGACGTCGGTGGACTTAGCGTCAAATTGTAGTTTTGGGGTGTTACGTATGGGACAAGGGACAATTACCGAGCGTCTCCGTCGGAAGACTGCGTTCGTTTCAACCCGAAAAATGTGTCTCAGTTGGAGCGATTTCTCAACAAAATATTCGCATCAAGGTGCGAAGGTCGCGTCTTCGGAGGAGTATTCCACTTATTGAGAACTATATCTTCATAAAGAACAACACAGACACGGCAAAAAAGTAGTAAAATCATCCTACGATAAATTGACATTGTATATGTATTCTTCAACTGTGAAATGTTAAATATACTGGTAGACCTTGGTTGTTTATTATGACGCTAAAATTGGTTTTTAACGTGAAAAGTATTTCCGTATTCTAATGTGCATTATTACCCCTTAATTGTAACCTGTACACTCATCAACGATGAATTATTTTATATAAAAAAGCATAACGCATTGACGCAAACTAATACAAAAAGTGTGCTTTGATAGTCTGGAGTGAATTGCAGGGTGTCCTGTTCACTGCTTGGTTTAGGTGACAGCTGTCTCTTTTAGAGAATGAACACTAATTATTCTGAAGTTCAAGGGAGTAGCCGACACCGCTAAAGTGGCAGCCAATATTTCTTTCTGAAAAAACAGTTAGGGCGCAGGCGGTTATTAAAGCGGAAAAAAAAAAAGAAAAGGATTCTTTTGCATTTTTTGAACGCATATGTCTCGCCGGACCATGCCAGCGCATTCTACCCCCTTCTACGGTTCGTCTACCGCGTAAGATGGCGGTTTAATGCTACTCGTTCGGCAGGCCAGTCAAGCGCCTTTCATCTATGCCCCACTCCCTACGCGTGACAACGGGCGAGAGGCCGTGATCGTGTCAACGGTCACCTATACTTCGCTTTCACCTTCCGTCCAGACGCAGCGGATGCTACGAGAAAACGGGACTCAATTCAAGCAGCGTCAAAAGTGCAAGTCACTGTGCCTTCTTTGTTTATGATTGGTTCAGCAATGATAGAACACGGACAGAAATATCACGAGCACCATGATGGTGCCCTTTTTGACGCTGTCTGATTCGTCATATAATCTCGTAGCATCGGCTGCGTCTGGACGGAAGGTGAAGCGAAGTATAGCTGCTAATGCGCAAAAAGCTAGTCATCTGTCACTCGCGCCGGAGCTGCACTGCACCTCAGAACGACGCCGAGCTCTGATTGGCTTCGATTGAAAGGATAACGGGTAGAGACCTCGATTCTAGATGACTCGAAGTCTACCGCACCATTTTGTTTTTCCGCCAGCCAATAAGAGCTCGGCGTGATGACATCGTCACAGCCCCTGTGCAAGAGGATAACGTAACGAACTTGGGCTCGGCATATCTGATCCAGATAAGCGGCAACTATGGAGCTTTCAAGACATTCGCATACAGCTAAGAAAGAAGCCTTCAGATCTGAAGGCAAAATGAGCCCACGCTCCGGGCGTTCGTCTTGCGCTGGACGATGGGAGCCCCCAATGGAAAGGTAGCAGACAAGTTGGGCATTTGACGGGAGATCAGAACACTCACGAGTCTATAACGACAGGGTGAGAACGGCTAGGGAGGATCCTCAGTTGTCCCGCCTTTATATACACCAACTCATCTCTGTGACGTCATGGCGCGGTGGTGGCGCGTCGGTCGCACTTCCGGTCTGGGGCTGTGGGCAGAAGTCCCCATGCCAGGCGTGTATTCCTGCGTTGTTTTGAAAGGAACCAGACTAAAACCTGCCTTCTCGTCAAAACGCCGCGACTGGGGCCATACCAAAAGTGTCGAGAAAGGTTTGAAGGTCAGTTTTCACGTGCTCGGTTCGTCCGAGAATCTGGATATGTGCCGTGAAAAGGGAAAAGCAGACACCGTCGGACAACGATTGCTTGGGCGGGAAGCACTTTGGGTTGAATTCACGGATACTTGTGGTCATCAGATTTATTTGTTTTGTTCCAACATGAACGCCAGAAAACCATCAAGTTGTGCGGACCACCTGCGGACTACGTTCAGTGCGTCTTCAAGTTCAAACGGCCGGCTGATTGTTCGAACTGTCGTCTGCTCTTTCAAACGTTTCTGCTTGTCGTCTGCTCTCTTAGACGACGCCGGTCCGTAGACCAAATGTTGGCCCGGTACTTGCGATAAGAAGTAAGTGCAGGCCTCAAAAGACTTAAATTTGAAGGTTGGTAAGCAGGCTAGATGTAAACAGTAGATACAAGGAGATGTTGATCATTGTTACCGGTGACCATCACCGACTTGTTATGCCTAATTCAGTTGGTCCGATTCTGCTTGCGATTTTCAGTATCGACGTCGACCATCTCAGCTACGGTTCACGCTTTTGCAGCCCGAGCGGCGTCACGAATGAAAATTCCGAGCGAAATCTCATCATGCGAATCAGGCTTTAGCGTACATTCTGCGGCGTCCACGCGGAATGAATCGCCACATGTCACATTCTTCACGCGAAGTTTTGCGGTGTAACGAGCCTCGGTAATTTCGCTGACGCCGCTCAAGTAGTCAGACATCGCCAGGAAGACGTAGAACCAACAATTCGAACGCGAAAAAGGGCAGGGGGACTCACACTGACGCCGACAACATCGCATTTCAATGGTTTGTTTATGGGCGACGGCGAGCTTGTTGCCCACACCCCCATCGCGCATGCGCGGCGCCGGTGGCGTCCGCTAGGGGCGCTCCGGGCGCTCCGGTTTGTTTGTAAACATGAGTTGGTGTATAGGGCGTGCATCCTGCCTTCGACAACGCTTCGACGACTCATGCACCTCGAACGCACGCGTGCCGCCAGAGCACGGCTGGAAGGCGGAAGACACGTCCCGCCGTTTTCAACCTGCCAGTTACTACAATGGCTACGCCGCAGCTCTGGGGACAACAAATCAGAATAACTCGCTTGTTCCTTCCTCGGCGTTCGGCTCGTGTTGAATCGGTGAAGCGCCGATGATGAAACACGAGTCCCAACCGAACGCTTGCCCAACACTCGTGTCTAATTCGTGCCCCCGCACTCGGTCGAGTTGGGTCACGTAAAACGTCCGGTGCACACGGCATTGTGTTGGGTAAACACCGAGCTGCGTGTAAACAAGCCGAAGAAAGTGCCCATTACGCTTCGACCTCCTCGCCGATAGCGTTTCTTGCTCTTGCGTACACAATACGGAATAATATATCCTACGCTAAAAACCACCTGCTCAAACCGACTTCAGTTGTCCGCTCCGCAAGTGTTGCCCAGTGGATCTTTCGAACGCTTTTTGAGGCTGAAATTGCTCGTGCATCTTAGCGCCCCGTGGGTTCCCAAAATAGAAATAATGGAAATAAATATATCTTCAATTATGTTGCATCAAACTAAGCGAATCTGAAGCAGCTTGTGCGAAAAGCAAGTCGTTTTATTTCTTGTGCAGGAGTTGCAGTGACGTCTGACAGACGCCGAGCTCTGATTGGCTCTGATTGAAGAATAGTTGGTAGACCTCAAAGCAAGCTGCCTGGAGGTCTACCCACTATCCTTCTAATCCAGAACCAATCAGGGCTCGGCGTTCTTACGTCACCACAACTGCAAAAGAAGCAGACGAACTAGCTCCTCGCATCAGTGGCCAACCGCACTTTTTTGCGGGGTACGGAGGCTACGGGTACGACAGTACGAGCGAAATTCGACCGCGGTGCTTCCGTCAATCTTCGTTTGGAATCGCCCCCTTTTATCAATGCCATCGTGGGAAGTAATCTATGATCTACTGGTGTCCGATGCGGGACGCGTTATTCTAGAGTCGTCCTGTCGTCGGCAGCCGAGTGTGCGATAAGCGAACCTTAGCGCTCACGCGCAAAGCGGGCTGAGCACGTTTTTACCCTGCACTTCTGCAAGTTCCGTGCGGCAATCTTGCTCGACTGTGAGAGGTGCCGGGAACAATTACCGGGCTGAACTTTACGCGAGAGATCCGGGTTATAGGTGATTGCGAAGCCAATCCAGATACTATGCCACTTATGCTGCCTGTCACGGTAGCCACCATTTTGGTATTCATGCTCTCGCCGGACACAAAATCTCTCGATAGCTTCCAGTCAGAGGCCGCAACGTCCGCAAGACTCACACTCCCGACTCGCAATTTTCTCGTGGACGCAAAGCTCTCGCGTACTCTTCACAAATACTGTATAATATCGCCACCGTACGATTGTTCCACTCTAGCTCCTTTAGCCACTAGGAATTTTCAGTCCATCGTTCTGATAACGCCGATAACAGGTTTTTTAAAGTAGATCGCTACTCGCAACAGCGATACATGGCGATGCCTTTCGTATCGTGATTGGGTATCGTTATCGGAGGTATCGAAACACGATCTACTAAAGTTCCCTAATCATCCCCGATGTCGATACGGTGCATGTTCAAAAGCTCTGGCAGAATATCGGGTATCGTTATCGGAGTTGTCGGAACGACCCACTAAAACTGCCTATACTGTCTCTATCGGATCGAATGCTGCACCAGACAACAAAACATTGACCACTGACTCTCCGCTGTCTTGTCTTCCTCGTCTCTGTTTTTCTGAGGCGCTTTCATCCGAATGAACATGAACCAACTAGCCCAATTAGCCATTTTGTTGCTAACCGGCCCCTCCATCTGAGGACACCGATTGTCGGACCGGACGAAACAACGTGGCACGGATTTCCGCACCCACGTCTAACCGTCGCGTTGTCAGAGAGGGAGGAATAACTCTGGGTGGGCGCTATCTCGCCCTGGTGCCCGATCCCACCTTCCCCTGCTACGCCGGTGCAGCGACGAGCGGATAGGGGGCCACCTGTACGTCTGGTGCGCAACAATTCAATTTGGGGGTCCTCTTGGAAGGTTCCCCCCTTCCAGGAGCAAACCCTCTGAACGAGAAGTAGCGTCGGCGTCCGTCGGGACGGGCCGCATCGGACCAAGAAGAAGAAGAGGGGCCCTTGGAGTCCCCTTGCTGCCTCGGCGGACCAAACCAGTTTGCTCGGTCGTCGTGCAGCGGCGGCGGCGAGAGCACGCTCTTCAAGCGGCAGTCATGGAATGCGTCGTGAGGAGGGAGGAAGACAGCAGCTGCTGCTGCTACCCCTCCCTTTTCTCGTCGATGCACAGTGTGCCTCAATCCGCCGATGGCCAGGCGGCAACAGCAGCGCGCGTGGGATACGCAAGGACCGCTGCCCCAACTGCGGCGCGGTGATCGCGCGTGATGGTGACGTGCTCGATCAGAAATCGCCCCTGCAGTAGGCCAATTTCTTTTCTACCAGTGGCTTTTAGCAGACCGTGTCTGCTGCACTACGATGACGTTATGGTGAGGTGGAATGCATGCAGCGTGCACTTTTAGTGAATCCTAAGAAGAGTGATTTCGCCGATACCCGTGCAAGCGTTCTTTTATAGGATGACATATCCTGAAACGGAAACAAAACTTGTAGTATATCAGGTTGATGCGATTACATATCCTAAAACTGAAACGAAGGTATCAGTGTTTGATTTTGATGAGACGTGTTGGCATATTCTGAAAGGGAACCACGTTTCAGTGTATGGTGTAGATGTGGTGATATATCCTGACAATGAAATAAAAGCTTCAGTATATATATGACGTTAATGTAATGTGATGACATAAGTGGAAACTGAAACAAACATTCTAGCATTCGATGTTGATGTGATTTGATGGCATATGGCCAAACTGAAGCAGAAGATTTAGATATGCCGTTAAAATATCTAATATATATTTTGCAACCATCAAACTCCACCATAACAGTAGACCTAAAAATAAATTGTAGGAATGTGAGCTAGCCAACGTGCAATAAGCCAAGGTAACACAGTTCAAACGATAGTTCCCACAATAATCGTTTGCCCGAAACCCAGAACAAATCCACGGAGGCGCAGTATCACGTATTGTTATCGGAATGCAAAAGCAATCAGCTTAAAACTTCCCATTGGTCCGAGACATCCGGGCACTCATGGTCCCGGAGCTCGTACCGATATCTTTGCCCCTTGCCGAAAGCCTCCATTGCATTTCGTGCAAGCGGTGTACTGCAGCAAAGTGCACGAGCGTCCATCGCTTTCAAAACATGCTGCGATTGCGAAGGTTGCAGGTGCCCGCCGATAGTTATCGCATATGGTTCGGCCGTGTAAATGCTGGTGTAGCTAGAGCATCTATCTCTGGATGAGTAATCGCGCCTTCGGCGACGTTTCACTGAAATCTACGGCACCTGGTGGCTAAAACGCCAAGCTGTCGCGGCAGATGTGCTCGCCAGCTTTCTCGAGCTGGTCAAATATTCACATCGCTTGGCGGACAAAACACGAAGTCGTGAAAGAACGTTCGACAACGCGCGACCAAAATCGCCAATAGAGTTCGCTGTAGTCCAGGAGCGTTGGAAATGTTGAACGTCTCAAAGAATGTTACGCACGTCTGAGAGAATTGACACGCTATTTAAATTCTTGATCAGGGCGTATACAACAGCAAACTGTATGATTTTTAGTTACTTCCATCCGGGAGCGTTGGAGTGAAGCTAAGTCACCGCTAAAGCATGCCACCTCTCCTGTCGTAACGCCTGTCTCGGCCAGAGTGATCTGCGTTTGCTTCTCTCTCTCTCTCTCTCTCTCTCTCTCTCTCTCATATATATATATATATATATATATATATATATATATATATATATATATATATATATATATATATATATATATATATATATATATATATATATATATATATATATATATATATAACATTTTGTAAGGGGCTGTCACTACATGGAGGTGACAACTGACAAAGCCTAAAAGTTAGGGGGCGCAAGTTGCTACCCGATTCCAAGTGTTGAGTCGTATCTATATATTCAGCAATTCACGACGAGGGTGCCGGCGTCAAACATCGTTTGCCAAAAAAAAAAAAAGGAAAACAGACAGATTGGTGTCAACATTACGCACTTCATTATTGGCTTCAAAACTTCTCGCTATTTATTCTCTCCCTGATAAAAAAGCAGTCGACTGCTCGTCACTAAAAGATGTTTAAGAAGGAAAAAAGCTTTAAAAGTAGCCGAATATAGGTAGCTTCGAAGGATCAGTTCTGATGAAAATGTCCGCCCATGTCTGATATACTACACACGGCCAGCTTGGCAGCATAAAAAAAAAGGGGGGGGGGTGTCCGACTGTGTTAGGGCACCTCGGCCTCCGAGCAGCAGTACCCAGGGGTCCTCTGTTCCAAACCCGACAGCTACCGGCTTCAATCTTGATGTGTATCGTACCGACGCGCATCACTACCTCGGGATGTATACGTTAAATACCGCAGGCTAGCATTGGCTCATTGCACCGTTAAATCCCTCGCGTTCTTACCAGTGTCGCCATACCTCTAAGGGTGCGTTCACACCGGCGATGTGGAGCGCACTCGCGCGATACAACCAGATCATATCGCAAACAAACCAGATGGTCAAACTGGCGCTCGCGATGAGCGCGCTAGTGTGATCCTCTGATTCAAAAAGCAACTCTCCTCGTCGCGCGCTCGCGATGAGCCAGTGGCGTTTCGGAAACTCTCGCTCCGAACGCCGCTGATCCGCTCAGCCGCTCCGCGACCAAATCGCATCGCGAAAATTCGGGTCAGCTAGCAACTACACAAAACGCGTCGCCTTTTTTCCGCGACGGTCGCTTTTGCGATGAAAAATATCGCGCGAGTGCTGCAAATCACCGGTGTGAACGCGCCTTAAAGGGATACTTCAACGAAATTTGAAATATTCCCGTCGTGTTCAAAAATAGGTTGAATATGATCCACAATATCCGTAAATGACAATCGCCCGTTTGTATTTTGATCCTGGTGGCTGTATTTTTCGTTATAAACGGCCCACTCTGGCAAGCGCTCGGAGAAGGCCCAGCGCAATCGTGACGTAAATCGTCTCAAACGAGCAAAGCCAGGCAAAGCTACGGCGAGGCTGACGTCGAGAGGATGGCCTAGTCGGTCCAGCCACCGAAGCGGCTGCTTTTGTACGAATTTTGAGTGACGGGTTAATCTTCTATAATCTTGTAGGGGGACAATAGCGACTTCTGCGACTCACAAAAAGGGTTCTCGGAAAGAGGGAGTTCCTCCTTCCCCCCTTCTCTCGTCGTGGCCGGAGGCGAGACGATTTCCGTCACTAGCTCTCAAGGTTCCTAGACGAGCATTACAAACGAGGCGTTAGCGACATCCACCAGGTGCTCTTTGCTAATCGTTTAATTCGTTTTAAAATTCCTTTTCGAGACTTTTTTAACAAGATATTGGTATGTTCCATGTGATACTGCTCTTTTGGACACATATAGACCAAAAAAATGAGCGCCGAAATTTCGTTGTAGTGGCAGATCGACTTTACGTTGTTCAGACACGAATGTCCAATCTTCTTCTTTTTTTTTTGTAAAACTAAAGTTTTTTTTTTTAATCGTACTTGTTTGTGTTGACGCCGGCTCCAACAACAATCGCATATATTTTCGACGAATACAACGTATTCATCAGAGACTGCCTCAGGCCACATTCGGCCCGCTAAGGTAGCCGGCCCTTGATCTAATAGCGTCCAGGAAACCTGGCTGGCTAATTTCGACAGATGTTTTGTTTCTCTTAATCAGAAACGCAAGTGACGGAATCGACGATATGGCGCCTGATTGGTTAGAGGCTCAAATTAGGAAAGTTCCCTCTTTCGTCATTTGAGCTTCTAGCCCAGTGGTTCTCAAATGGGGTCCGCGGACCCTTTGGGGTCCGCGAAGGCATTCTAGGGGTCCGCGAAGCTCAGTCTCATCAGATAAGCCCGCCAATACAAGGTTTCGTTTTTCAGATTTAGAAGAGACGTTCCAATTTCCGGGTGAGTTTTCTCGTGTATAAGTCAATAAGAGAGGTCTACCTCACACTAGCTATTAGTTATATTCGATTTATTAAATCGCTTTCATAATTAACCTATATATTCCCATTCCCCTCACCGCGAACGGGGTCCTCCATCATCTCCGCTGATCCACAAAGGGTCTGCGAAACATCGATGTTTCAGAACCACTGCTAGCCAATCAGACGCGATATCGTCCAATTCCGTCACTTCCCTTTCTTTTTAGGAGAAATGAAACATTTGTCGAACATAGCCTCCTAGAAAGCGACCGATGTCTCTTTATCATGCAAACAAAGATTACACACAAAAAAAACTTTAAAAAACCATAACTATCTATTTTTTTTTTTTTTTTGCGCCACAAGTTTAGGATTTTTGGAATGCCTGAAGCGGTAGCTTCTTCACCGAAATTTGAGAAAACAACCTCCAATGAGCGTGGGGCCTCTTTGAACTTCCTATTTTTTTATGTGTTTATTTTAAGGCTGCACCCCCAAGTGCCAGCAAGCCGCAAACAAAATGCGCACCTCCCAGACTCGAAGCGATACTTCGGTGAGACCACCAGCCCCGCCATCGAAGTTCGAGGACTGTGTTCCACTAGACCGAGGAATGAGAAGTGAAATAATAAAAAAAGAAGCCTACGAATAACAAAAACAAAAAAAAACGTGATGCGTTTCTCGGTAATGCGCGCCAAAACACACTTAGCAAGTGCCAAAGAAAGAAGAAAACAAAACAAAAAAGAGCGAACTAACCAAGGCACGTCAACGCAATTCTCTTACGGAGCAATGCTCCCACGCACAGCACATAGGGACGCTAGGGTCCCACTAATGTCGCAGAGGACCCAACTCGCCACTAGTGACAACAAACAGGACGCAAGAAAAAAAATAAAGCCTAGGAGCGTACGCTTTAAAACGAAACAGAACAGCAAAAAAACAAAAGAGGGGAACTAACTTTTTAACAACGCGATGGCCTTGTGTGTCTCGTTCTGTCTTCTCCGCGGGCGAAAGAAAATTCGAAGAACAGACAAAATACTCACAAAAACACACGTGCAGGCAAATTTGGAGTGATAAGATCGCATCCGGCAGACGTCGTCGTCGACGAGTGAGGACCAGTATGGGTTGGAAACGTTTTTCCCCTCTTCGAAAACAACAACGACTGCAGGGGGAGGTCGGAAAATGAAAAGTCGTTTGGAGTCGTAAAGTTGGCTAGGGGGGGGCGATGGTCTTGAACGCTCCTTGACTGCCCAGAAGAGAAGAACCTCGCCCAGAGCTGCTTTTTTTAAATATTTTTTTACTCCCTACACGAATCGAAGGCTCCAGCAACAGGGCGCAGCGCTCTCATGGTTGTTGTTTTGTGTTCCTCCGACCACGACGACTCTTGAAAAGGACGGCGCTCCATAGCCGCGACGTCTGGTCTGGATGACACCGAGCTGGAAGGAGGACGTGCCTTGTTTGCGATGGTCAGATAAACTCTGTCCTTCCCCACCAACCAAGACTCGTAAATAACGCATAACTTGAACCAACTTACTTTTTCGTTAACGAAGTAACCACCTACTAGTAGTCACTTTCTGAGAGAAGGAATAAGTAACGCATTTTGTTACTTTCTGATGAGGTAACGAGTAACGGGGTTTAGTTCCTTCTCGGGGGAAACGCCTGAAGCACAAGTACCCAACGTATTTTTCACTCCTGGCTCGCGCATGTAATTTCCACGACCAGAGTGACGTTCAGAGTAACGAGAAAAGAACGCGTTATCTTATTTTCAAGCTGTTGTAACGCGTTCCACTTGGATCGCACCATGACGCGCTAGTTATTTTTGGGGTAACAAACGAGTTACAGTATTTAGTTACTCTATTTAGTGACGTATACATCTCTATCACAAACGAACGTACATACACCAACCCAAACTACAAAAACTAAATAGGAACATAGAAGACAATATAGAGGATCGCGTTGTCTTTACTGACTTCAATGTTCCTCAGTCGTTTTCGCAGTCTAGTCACCTATACACGAACTCATCTCTGTGACGTCACGGCGCGGTGGTGGCGCGCCGGTCGCACTTCCGGTCTGGGGCTGTGGGCAGAAGTCCCCATGCCAGACGTGTATTCCTGCGTTGTTTTGAAAGGAATCAGACAAAAACCTGCCTTATCGTCAAAACGCCGCGACTGGGGCCGTACCAAAAGTGTCGAGAAAGGTTTGAAGGTCAGTTTTCACGTGCTCGGTTCGTCCGAGAATCTGGATATGTGCCGGGAAAAGGGAAAAGCAGACGCCGTCGGACAACGATTGCTTGGGCGGGAAGCACTTTGGGTTGAATTCACGGATACTTGTGGTCATCAGATTTATTTGTTTTGTTCCAACATGAACGCCAGAAAACCGTCAAGTTGTGCGGACCACCTGCGGACTACGTTCAGTGCGTCTTCAAGTTCAAACGGCCGCCTGATCGTTCAAACTGTCGTCTGCTCTTTCAAACGTTTCTGCTTGTCGTCTGCTCTCTTAGACGACGCCGGCCCGTAGACCAAAAGTTGGCCCGGTCCTTGCGATAAGAAGTAAGTGCAGGCCTCAAAAGACTTAAAATAAAGGTTGGTAAGCAGGCTCTTCGTAAACAGTAGATACATGGAGATGTTGATTATTGTTACCAGCGGCCATCACCGACTTGTTATGCCTGATTCACTTGGTCCGATTCTGCTTGCGATTTTCAGTATTGACGTCGACCATCTCAGCTACGGTTCACGCTTTTGCAGCCCGAGCGACGTCGCGACTGAAAATTGCGAGCGAAATCTCATCAGGTGAATCAGGCTTTAGCGTACATTCTGCGGCGTCCACGCGGAATGAATCGCCGCATGTCAGATTATTCACTCGAAGTTTCGCGGTGTAACGAGCCTCGTTAATTTCGCTGACGCTGCTCATGTAGTCAGACATTGCCAGGAAGACGTAGAATCAACAATTCGATTGCGAAAAAGGGCAGGGGGACTCACACTGACGCCGATAACATCGCGTTTCAATGGTTTGTTTATGGGCGACGGCGCGCTTGTTGCCCACACCCCCATCGCGCATGCGCGGCGCCGGTGGCGTCCGCTAGGGGCGCTCCGGGCGCTCCGGTTTGTTTGTAAACATGAGTTGGTGTATACGCTCAACCACTCAAACCCCAAACTACTTGTGTCGTTTTCTGTTGAAAGTATGGCTTTGGAAGGATCCTCAAGGTCACTGATCCACAGATTCATTTCTCCCAGGTGTATGTCAACCTGAAAACAAGTTGTTCGCGAAGAACTTCCCGCCTACCTCACCGGACGGCAATGAGCCTCCGTCAACACTTAGCTCCGCAAAGTGGAATGCTGATTCGTCGTGCTGACCCCTTTTTGGATAAGCATAGCGGTTCGAAAGATCTTGATCAGTGTGAATCCAAGGATAATTGTTCGGTTAGCAGATTTACCTCAAACTCCTTAAACAATTTCAAGCTTCATGCTTTTGTATTCTTTCTTTCTTTTGGCCATGCACAGACGCCCATGCAGCAACTGCGTGTACGCGCAATGGAAACGTTCTAAGCGAGTGGTCGAAGGCACTCGTTCATAAAGTGCTCGAAGTCACGGCATTCTCTAAGTTCGGCGCTTCTCCGATATTTTTTTCCTCAAAGGCTGCTTAACCACGCGCCTCGTACGACTGCAGCGTGTGCTACATGTAACACTCCGGGAGTTTGCAGATCCATTAACTTTCAGTTGGCTGTTCCCAATCTGCTCGAATAATTGATTGCTCTCCTGCACGGCTGAATTTACGGCGAACGCTGTCGCATCCCTGGTGTTCAATACGTGCTCAGAGTACTTTGCCGAACTATGCCGGACTCAGCTAAATGGCGCGGCGGCAACCATGGTCGGTTACAGGCTAAGAATTGAGGGGAAACTCCGTCCCTTCCCTTTCCCCTTCAGCAAAGCGGACACTGGAGAGGATGTCGCGTCCTCTCCAGCGTTCGCTCTACTAAAGTGGAAAGGGGTGGGAGGAGCTTACCCTGAACTCTTAACCTGTCTCTGACTATAGATTGTTCGCTCTTTTGAAAAGGTGTGTTGCATCCGAGTCGTTTCGAGCTTTCTTTCCCAAATGAATAAACGAAATGTAAACGACGCGGTTATTTATTGACTTTAGTTTGTAACCCATCTAAACCAGAAGACAGCGCCCCCGTCGTCCAAACAAATGGAAGTGTACGACCGCTGCAGCAGTTCGCTAACCAGTTCTTGTACCCAAACGAGGAAGGAAAAATAAATTAATACATAGCAACCAACCCAAATGGTAACATAGTCTCCCAATTTATATTCAGGCGCCCGGGCTCTCCGGGCGCCTGAACACGTACACGAAGGAATACTCGAACTCACTGTCCCTGGAAAAGCATCGAGGAGCAGCAAAATCGCAATCACACAATCGCAAGGACAATAACCCGAAACCGACATGTAAGCTATAGACCTTGGTCCTGGTATACATTCAAGGTTCAGCCGTGCTTACGACCGTATCCTGATTATGACTCAATCGCCATGGTTCCAAGGGGTATACGAGGACACGCGAGCCAAAAAGCGACAGAAACCGGTCTGCGAATTTCAAAGAAAAGGTTAACTGGAGATAAGCTCACCAGAGAATAGCTCACCGAAAAAAAGCCCGCCCATGCTTTGGCAGGTCCGGAGAAAAGCTGATCCCCCTTTTGACAGACAAGGAGATAAACTCACCTTGAGGTTTGAATTCAACGTTTCTGCAACGAGGTCTCGTAAATTTTGATAGCTATGGTCGGATACAGCCTTAGAAAGACAGTGCGAGAGAGAAAAAGGTTCGCACGAGAAAAGCCGTTGTGAAAAGGAGGTCGGTCCTCCCTACTTCAGCTTTCCTAGTTTCCGCCCGTTTCCCCCTCGCGCTGTCTTTCTTAGGTGGTATATGACTACAGTGCAACTAAATCTACTGCACCTCTCACACAGGAGATATACACTTCACAGCAGGGTGCTCTACTGATCTACTTTCATAGCCTCCCGTTTTTTCGCTACTGTTGCGCTATTTAATTCTGATGTAGCCGCAGTAAAGGCAATATAAACTTTCTTTTTTTCAAATAGAACAGATTTAAAAATTTTAAGTTTACCTTCTTACACAAAATGGTAAAATCTGAAAATTTGCAATGGCTTATGCAGTGCCTCCCACTCTATGAAACTTACTTCAATATAGTATAAAAATCTGGGAGCTGCCCAAGCTGCAGCCCATTACACACTGGTTATACGTTACTCAAAGTCTCTTTTAATTACCGTTCCACAGACATACTCTTTATTTTACTTAAGCCGTACCCCCAGGATGGGCATCAAGTAGACTTAACAACGTTATCCGATAGTGATCGACAGAAGAACCACCTTCACGTATGGCATCCAAACATAGTTCAGATGACTGAATGCTTTCAGCTGCATAAACGCCTCGATTCACAAATCCGTGGGTAAGCTTTTCTCCAGATCCTCTATAAGGTCGGTGGAGCCTTTTTCCGCATCAGACAGTATCGGGGTTAGCTAATCGCCGGTGAGCATTTCTCCGTTGAGCTTAGTTCCGGTGAACCTTTCTCCGGCGCCAAAACCGGCACTATTATACAGGGTCTTTTTCTTAAGATAGCCCAGAAAGCTAGGCTAATGCGGTCTATGCAGGTGACTTATACGACCAGGAGGATATAACGTAGAGGACTTATCGTCCCAATAATGCAGATATTTAGCTATGAATTGCTTACTAACTTTTTAATTAGTTAAGATAAACATATGATGGCAACTACAAACATGCTCAGCGTCATCGGGAACCAATAAGTCATTGAGGTTTGGAAGACCTCGAAGCGCGTTGAAAGCGTAGGGGTACGCTGAAGTTGACTTCTCGTGCAACACCCCCGCGCGGTGTTTCAGTCTTATCGTCCTCTGTACCACCAGCCTCGTCCCCGTGCACGATCGATGTACCGTACCACTGCGCTTGGCGGGTTATCCAAATATTTCTAAAACTCACCGATTTAGGGGCTTTCAACGACTCTGAGCAAGCTTCTAATGTGGAACCTTGTGTTAACTTTCACGAAATTAAGTACCTCGTTTACGAGGCTTAGTTAATTCGCCCACCTATCGTGACGATTAGACCCCTATATCAGGTCTTCTGGCCGTATAACCTACCTGCAGAGATCGCAATAATGTAGATTTCGCGGATTTTGTAAGACAAATTTGTAAAGACCAGTAAAAGAAAACACCTCTATACACCCATTCAGCGCTGATTAGTCATGCGAAAAACAATTCACTTGACTGTGCACGCGTACGCGGCGTCTGATATTTCGCGGGAGAGATCTACTGCGCATGCTTAGAACGGGCTCCCACAGCCCAGGGGACAAAGATGGCGGCGAGCAGACAGCGATTAATTGAAAAGGTCTGTGTCGCGAAGTCCGACTGCACACGCAATTCAGCCGCGCCTACAAAAAACAAAAACAAAGCGTGACTTAAGTCGAAAAACGACCACTATATTCTGATTATCACAAGTGACTCCACGCGGCTCCAAGGGCTGGGCTAGAACCCCTACCTATACGTTGCGCTTGTGGGTGTACGACACTTCGGACGCCTTTTTGTCGAAAATCATTGTTGCCAGTTATTTGAGTCTTTACCCTCAAATGGCATGAGACGCTTTTCCGTCCTCCTGAAATGTTGAAACAGTCCGAGAGAGAAAAAAACACAGAAACAATATCACCTGAACGTATACTGACATCGTATACCTCAAACTGAGGAAGCCGCACTTTCGAATTGTCACGATCCCCCAGAGACCCTTTTCAAACGTGCGCGCCCTCTATTAGCCACGCGCTTTGTGCCCACGAAATGAAGGACTTCCAATGTTGCTCGATGAACTTTTCAAAAGGTCCATTTTGCCCCGCACTGCAGTGAGTACCAAGATGGCCGCGCCCACAAGGAAATCGGGAAATGGAGTGCCCATACTCCAAGCGCCGACCATTTAGTGGCTCTGGGACGGGCAGCAGACGCGAACCAAAATATGATAGGAACCGGCACGATTATACACTACCCGGAAAAGGCCTAAGCTCCGCAATGCGTGGTGGTTGGTGGCAATAGAGAAACAAGAAAAAAGAAAGAAAAAAAAACGGTAGGAATGCCGGCCAGTTCTCGGTGTGAGTAATGACGACTGGGGACTGACGCAATGTCCGATCCGCACGTACGTCGTACGGCGGGTGCACGCCTTCATTTGAATACGTAAACCGTGTCCCCAACCGTTCGAACCGGTTACGAACTCGGCCGGTCATTTTTGGTCTCGCTTTTCCGTCGCTTCTGCGTTCTAATGGGGAGTTTTCGTAGAACGCCTTTCCCACTCCCGGGTATGGCTGTCCGCAACCAAGACGCCACTACGGCGCGTGCGCGCCGATAGCTTTGCCTGCAGATATTCCGAGCTCCTGGCGAGTTCTGCAGAGTAATCTTACGAAAGCTCCCTGATGAGTTCTCTTCCCCATCGAAAACGCATCGCAAAACGACCGATAAAAAATATTAAGTTCCTGTCAAATTTAGCGGGAAGCCTTTCAGCCGCTAAATTTAGCGCGGAAACCCAAGTTGGATTGTATTATTTTACGCCAATTCTATTTCCCGCTAATGTTAGAGGAAAGACATAAATTGCACCAACTCAATTTTCCCGCTGGATTTAGCGGAAAAACCTGAGTCGGTGTATAATTATGATTACTCAACAACGTCGTCACTAAATTTAACTTTTTATTTTCGTTTTTTTTTACACTGCCGTGTTATAAACTTGACCGTTACACTTACTTGGGGCATGTTATTCAATGAAAACCTAGACATTACGCATGCAATAGACCCAGTGTTCAAAAGTGCACCGAGCAACACTGATGGTAGCCATTTGGGGCACGAAAGTGTGATCGGATACGAGTTTTCGCCGTAAGCTGACGAAATCATGTAGTTCATTTTATACTCAGAGTCCTTGCCAATCAATGTCGGACCGAAAATGGTGCGCCCTTTTATATGGGGTCTGTTGACCCATCACATAATGTCGAATGGTCCAGACCGGGTGAACCGATAAAGAAGAGCCGTATGTAGACAGAGTTTGGCCATTCATTGGGAAGTATAAGAAGCAAATGACAAGGCGCCATTGGCCCAAAGCGGACTGGGCGTGTTCCAGGGCGTTTTCACAAATTCGAATGTGGCCAACCAGAAGTCCAAAATAATAAATACCTTGGCGGTGGTAGTGAGAAATTAAATTATTAAGTGCGTTGGACTAACTCTCAACGACTGAAAATATAGTGCACGTGATGTTTCAATCACGGTCATCCAAAATCATGGTGGAAGAGCGCGACTAGCAGAACGATCGACATAATCCGTACGCCAGGTGCCGAGGGCCGGGATTCTGCCGTCCGAGCGATAACACTCTGTCCAATTCCGAGCAAAACAGAGCTCGAGCGGCACAATCCTTTCTTACATCTTTTTGCATGATCCTCATCGAAACATCACGTGCACGATATTTTCACCCATGAAGAGTTACATGCATTTAACCCTTACTCTCTTATTAAAACTCTTTCTCGCTACCACCGCTAGGGGACTCTTTTCGGCTTCTAGTTGGCCAAGAGATTATGCCAAGCCCTCTATCTGCGTCTGGTGCACGCCCTGGTTCTGCCCGCTCCTATCCGGTTCCTCTCATTGACCAAACTCTCTTTATGCACGGCTCTGGGGCAGGTGAGTTAACACGAGCTGCAGTGATATGTAAACGCGCGAAGTAGGAAAGCCTTCTTAAACCTCGTCCCCTTTTAGGTAAACGACGATTCTCTAAACGGAGGCTCCGCTTTCTCTAAACGGAGCTTCGATAAAATGTTCCCGTTCTCTAAAACGTGTTTCGTTGAAATGGCGTTCAATCAACCCTAGTAAACCCCATCAAAAGTAGTCTCGAAGTGACAACAAATGACGTCCCAGAAGCCGGAGTGTCACGCTGCCGGATGTCGCGATGCTGGCGGTTTAAAGTAGAAGTTCTAAACCCCCCAGCAAAACGGGCTTCTGTCGCATCCACCACCGCTGCTCATGTGACACATCCAGGATCGCGGCCGGCGACAACATGATCGTTTTATGACGTCATCAGGTGGAAATCGAGGGACTACTTATTCAGGACGCGGTAAACACCAGTAGGAGACGCGTGCGAGGCATCGTACTGTAATATCACGTTACGAATCCGGGCCAACACAACCGCCGGTGAAACACCTTATGAAAAACAAGGCCCTAGTATTAGGTGTACTATAAGTCACCTCCGGAAGGCCAGAGCGGGACTGCAGATCAGAAACGGGGTCTGCGTAAGCGTCACGGTGGAACTCGTGCCCTGACTGACTGAACGCGAATCGTGAAGATGGCAACTGTCTTGAGGAAAAGCCACCTTCTCCCGAGAACATCTCCCCGTGACAGCCAGTCACTTCCAGAAAAGTACGCGTCCACCCTTTCTTCGGCCATCTCTCTTGCTAAGGTCGCAATATGTCCAAGGATAAAGCGCCCCCATAACTCGACAAAAACGCGGAGTACGCGATTAGAACGCGGGTGAGTCAAGGGCCCTTAATCATTGGTCACCTTGAACGAATCAATGTCATCGCGGTGCATATCCAATCACCTGCGCCGCGGCCACCACAGAAACTCGTACCAAGAACATAATCCTCCGCAATTACCACAGTGGCACGTTGCTGCCACCGTGGTAATTGCCCAGCCTGCCAGGGCGCACCCCCCCCCCCTTTTTTTTTCCTTCCCTACACCTACTCAGTAAACCCAGTAAATAACATAACAAATGCTCTACACTCTCGCAAAGGGGGGTCTAATGAGGAATAACGGCTGAAATTGCATTCTCCGGGCAGCCTGACATAACAGATGTGAACAGTGCAGCTGTTGAAATAATACAAGAAACAAAAAGAAATGGAAACAACGAAACACGAGCTCGAAATGAAAGCAAAACCACATAAAAACGGTTCTAGCCGAGGAGGTCGCAGTGAGCGCTTATAACCGAAAACAAGAAGTTACAACGATCGGCTTCATGGAACGTCGGTAATACGCGGAGGCCAAGGTGCCGAGGCGTAGGCAACCGGACTCCCGTCCCTTACTAGAGATGGACCGAACTGGAGGCTGGAGGCCGGCCGCACCACTCAAGCGTCCAGAAAATGCCGCGTGACCGGAATCTTTGGCGAGTTCACCGTCTCGATGCAGTCACGATTAAGAATAACGTTTCTTTTTACTCGAATACACTTCATTTGTTTTGTGTGTGTGCTTCAGGAATGCAGCGGATTTTTATTTAAAAAGAAATATATGGCGGCTAATCTAAACACTGCCGGTTTATGTTTGTCATACTTTATTGAGCGTTCAAGCTGTAACCACCGGCAGCTTTTATTGCCTTAACGGCCTCCCACGAGAAGCTCTTAATATAATAAAAATGAAATAAAATGAAAGAAGGGCGTAGCTTTGTATGTTCACGCCTCTTCCTTCGTGATTGGTCCTCCAGTATCCTTACCGGCTAATGGCGAGTTTAAGTAGATCGTTCCGATAGCCCCGCTTTTACGCATGCGGAAAAGTGGTGGCGGAGTATCGGGTATCGCTACCGGAGTCATCGGAACGTTCCACTAAAACTTTCGAACGCCGCCATATGATTGGCGGCGAAGCTACAATGACCACGCCCTGCAATGCTTAGGCAGTCAGAGAATAAAGTGAAGTATCAAGTCGTCTAAGCCGGGCAAGCCTAACCGAGCATTTCGTTTTTCATTGGTTTTAATTACGAAAGGATGTCATTTCTTGTCGAAGAAACCAAGCTAGGACACAATGGCGACTGGAGGAAGCCAGGAACAAAAGATATTCTCTTTCGCAACAAAGAGTATAGAAAAACAGGAAGAAACAAGATCCATTGGTGCAGTTGTATTGTTGAGTCGCGAGGTCATTACGCGGTAAACCCGCGAACAAAATCTTCTTCTGTGCGGATTTATAAACGTCAGATAGCGTAATCAGCCAAGGAGAGAAGCAAAAATTTTGGAAAAAAGATGCCTTCGGAATAACAACGCATAATATTATAGAAAGGACGTTAAAAATCCCACTTGTTCGATGTGTGAACGGTCAATTAGGAAGCAAAATAATTTAATCCGAGAAACAAACGATAATATCGCTTACATAATTGAACATCGGTATCCATGTGTACTTTAAAAAGCATCGACGTAATTTATACGCATCGGGATTCCTAATTGCTAAATGACGACGTGACAACACAGTATGGCGTTATCAATGCCGGACATCAATGCCTTTACGCGCCAAATCGCCTAGCTCCCGCGCATTTTCGATCCAACTTTCTCGCGAAATCCGAGAAATTCGCTCAATCTTCGCTTTTGCCTTGTCTTATAGCTGCACTCCATCGCAAAGGGAAGCGGTGTGCACGGGAACACAACGACGAACGACCACGCTCTCTTCTACGTTCCGGTGGACCGCAGACGATGCTACAAGCGATCCGAGCCAGTCCAAGGCCGCGATAGTGCCAACGTGACCTCCGAGGAGCGACGCAGCCGAAGCGCGGGTCATCCTGGTCACATGATACGCGCTTCAGCGCTGGACTGGCTGGGACGGACTCGTAGCGGTCGCTGAGGTGCATCCCAAGGCGAAGTGGGGTACGGGTAGGCGCAGCGGGAGACAGCGGGGCGACGATGCCAGCCAGCGCTCCTCCGGATTCGATACAAGATAATCGTTGACCTCGCTTTCAGCGCTACTACGTTTAATTAACCACCCACGGCGCTTGGCGAGGCAACCTCGGCTAGGGCACGCTGCGGCACGTTGCTAAGCCGGTCGAAGCTCCCAGCTGCATGGTGACGGTGACGTGCCCAGAAAAGACAAACAAAAAAACGCGTGGTCTACAGTGGGGATTGTATACGAACACCGTTCCCAAGGTCTTCGTTTACAACGTCCCAAAAAGTGGTCCTTCGAATTCCGCCTGATGACGTCATACAAGCGTCATGCTGTCGCCAGTCGCCATCATGGCGATGTCGCAGAACAGGTGGTGAAAGTTCCAGACGCCTGCTCTGCTGCAAGTCGCTCTCTATACATGATTTGCATTGACGTCAAGTCAGCCGCCATTGCTCTGTTCCATGTTCCTATGCCCTTACCTTCTGTGGCATGCATTTGGCACCATCGAGTTTCTTCTTCTCTACAAGGCTTGCCAGGAAGAACTAATTCGATTTTGCGAAATGTATGCTGCAGAGGGTACGGGCACAGGAGCGTGGTACGGAGCAATGGCGGCTGGTTCAGTGCCATATGCCGTCACATGTAGAGCATGTATACTACGTTTCACCTTTCGCCCAATCGCAGGCCATCTCGGCCAATCCAGCTCTGTGAACACTCTCTCTACCCGTCACTGCGGTCCCTCTCTAAGGTCCCGCAACACTTGCACTGTCTTCGATTGGCTCCGATGGCGATCGTAGCATATGGTCCGTCGTAAGGTAAAACGGAGTATGGCTTGGCAGTCCACGGAAGCTTAAGTAGGTGGGAAGTAGAGCTCCGCGACGAAGGCGACACTCGCCTTCGCTCCTGTTTACTGGGACTTGAGCACCAACCACCAAGATCGCGCCATCTGTAAACGTGAGATAGAGCGCTTAGACTGAAGACAGGGTCCGTCTGAAGGCGGAGGGAGCGTTTTACATTTAATGGTGGACCGTGGACGGCTTCCCTCGGGTCGATTGGTCGCAAGTACGCATATGGTGTGCTGTCACGTGGCGAGCAGGCGAATTACAAACCCGGCCTATAATCTCCGTGACCCCAAATCGAGCAGTTGAAAACTCTGTAGTAAAGGCTCTCTAACATGAGACGCCGGCTTCTGTGACGTCACTCGTTGCCAACTCAGGACCACGTTTGAAGTATGGGCGGGATACGACGCTAAACACACAATTCGAAGACGCGTACCGGGCGCCGTATAGTCCCAACTTGTAAAGTGAGGACCTCGCACTTACAGCCTTGCCTGTCGTCCATGACGTGTCAGAGACCAAGTACTATAAAAGTATGGCCTCAAACGTGTCGTCTACTTCCTTGCCCTGGTGGAAGGGCTTGCAATATCCTCCTTTTGGAGTGCATTTTTCTTTTTCTTAATTTGCGTATGCATTACAGAGATCGAT
Organism: Ixodes ricinus; assembly: GCA_037355805.1. NCBI lineage: Eukaryota > Metazoa > Arthropoda > Arachnida > Ixodida > Ixodidae > Ixodes > Ixodes ricinus. The sequence continues at coordinate 42,701 of JAZHYW010012710.1, read as the reverse complement.
TGACGAGTTTACAACACAGATTAAAACAGTTTCCCGAATCTCCAACAAATGGTGTCTCTGAAAGTGGACGGCACTAAGTGGCCGAAAGAACATAATAACGCTGGCCAGTCTTCATGAAACTTTTTGGTATGTGGTACCGAGCGAGAAAAAAGAGCAAAACATAAAAAAGAAAAAGACAAGAAAAAATGTGGAGAGGGGGTGGATACAGTGTGCACCTAGCGTATACACCAACGCGCGCCTTTGACGTCCCGCCACCACGGTGGCGTTGCTGTCGGCTCGGCGCATGCGCAGATGACTCGCTTCACACGAATCTGGTTTCTGCGCACGCGCAGTGGGCAAGCGCGGACATGTTTGTAAACAGCCTATTGGTTTATTCTTGCTCCTGCGATGCCTCACCGCTCGCAGGCTCTCTGCCGCGAATTCAAAAAAGCGCAGAAACATTAGAAAACCCACATACTCTTCTCAAATAAATGACTCAAAGGCTTCACGAAGGTCGTTGCACAGTCAGCACACGTACTGAGAGCCTCTTTCCAAATGCCGCACTCAAGACGCTTTAAAACAAACAAAGAGATAAAAGCGCCCAGTGCGGTTTTCGACTGTCAGCTACAGAAGTGGGACGCATGCATCTGCAAACAACGCGTAGGTTTATAGACCTTTACCATCAAGTAGGCTCGGTAGATAAGCGTATGTTAACGTATACGTGAACGATATCGGACGCGTATACGTGTTTCACGAACCAGGAAATTGGCGCGGCGGCAAACCAAAGGGCCTGTCTTCCATTGTTTCCCCCTCAGGTAAGTTATTTCATGGTGAAGCAGACCAACATCTAGTACACAACGAGGCAGTAGTGATAAATCGTCTATCTCACCTAGTGAGGGCCGACCCGGAGCAGAAATGGAACGAACAGAAGTGCTGTCTCGGCGTTCGGCTGGGACTTGTGCTCTGGCTGTTTGAACGCGAGTGCCAGCCGTATGCTGCCGTATGACTTTGTTCCAATCTGTGCACCACGCCGACCACCTGTAACTAGCGTTGTAGGTTCTTCCTAATCAGGAACGAAAGCTTGTTCCTCGGTCCTTCTCATTATGGGAACGAGTTCCCGTTACAGGTTCCGGTGGTATGAAAGGAAAGCGTTCCCTTTACAATTCTAAGATGGGAACGTGACGCTGCCTTAACGTTGTTGGCCTCGTTACGGGGTCAGTGTTAGCGTTTCCCCAATGGGGACGTGTGTGGCGCTTCCCAAGGATCACGCTGACGGATTCCCTAAGAACCCATCGATGGATCTTTCTGTAATTTTCTTCCCCCATTTTTGTACTATGCCTGTCGGAATACGTCGACGCCCTTGGATACGGTCATTCATGTCACTCGCGAAAAAAACCACATCCATACCCCTAGTGGAAAGAACCGCATCCATATTACTCGTGAAATTAACCGCATCCATCATTTTAACTACACACAGAGATCACAGCCCACGCACCGCTTCCGCGGAAACCCAGAGTGAAGAACAACCGGCGACGGCAGAGCGCAAACTGAGCACGCCCGCATTCCGCCGCGCCCCGGCGCAACACCTCCTAGGTTACAAAGCCGTAGTGCTGGATCAGATGGCGTCATCAGAGAAGCCAACGCTGAGCACAGATTGGATTCTGGACACAACGATTGCGTCAACGTTCGGCTCAAACTTAACTCGAAGCCGAGCGCCCACGCAGCCTCGTTTCAATCTGTCTCCAACGTTGTCCTTCTCTGATTAAGCCATGTCATTCAGCACTGCGGCTTTGTTATTTAAGAGGTGTTGAACGGCATTCCTCCTCTCTGGCACCGCGCCAGCTGTGCGCGTGACTATGCCGAAAACGAAAGGGTTTGTTCTGACGAATACTAGGCGGTGTCTGTCAGTTTGTCAATGCTGGGGAGAGAGGGAGACGTTCACGCGTGCTGACGTCAGCGCTGCGGACCAATGAGAGCGTCGCACACGTCACCCTCTCCCCCTACATCTCCCTCTCTCCCCGGCACTGACAGACGAAAGACACCGCCGCATTTTCGTCAAAACAAACACTCTAATGCTAGTTCATTAAAAAAAAACCTGCATGTTTACGAACGCCGTCCCTCCTTCCGTTCCCTAAAAGAAAACTTAACGAGTTCCCGTTCCAATTCCACTGATGCAAGGTAAAACAGCGGCGTTCATGCTTTCATCCTAAAAAAAACGCATTTCCAGCTCAGTCGTTCCTTGAAACACCCTCCCGCACACCACCACCTGTAACGCAGAAAATCCAGCACTACTGTCTTGTTAACTGGGATGTCTTTGGTATACTTGTACGGTCACGTGTGCGAACACCTCAACCGTTAGAAACCTTCCCACTGCTTTTCGTGGAGAAACGCATGTGCCCGGTCACTGTGCTATGGCGAGCTGTGCCGACACCACTTAGAGAAAAAAGCCTTGCTGTATTTTCTACGCCATCATCTGAGGGCCGGAGCGAGTCATACATTGGACATATAGTGCTGTGTCAGTGTTGGGCTGGTAATCTGACTCAATGAAAGGGAGCGGCAGCCGAATGCTGACTTGGCACTTGTGTCCAATCACTGCCCTGCGCTGGCCCTCAGTATGTGACACAGCAAACGGGAGAGAAAGAGAATAGCTGAGCGATGATGACGATAATAATGATGTGACGTTTAAAGCAAGGGGTGGCAGGGCGGTCGGTATTATAATCGGTCAGTATTATAACCAAGTTATTGAGACATCTAGTTTAAGTAGAAATCAAACGGTTGAGGTACCGGAATAGTGATTGGGGAAATTTAAGATTGAAGGCGACTTCGCTGACATTTTATTCGAAAGTATTATTCAGCAATCGATAAGGCAGTACAATGGTGGGTTGAGCTGCTGTATTCTCTCCATTACCTTAAGCGCTTTTATTTAAGCTGTCGCTTGTTAAAGCAAGAAATTAGTCAAGCAGTAGTCATCTTGAGGCCTTTCCTTCTCTCGCTCAATATATTACAACGGAATATGTTTCGCGACGTGCTGCTTCCTAACGACCTTTTTTTTGTGAGCACTGCATTATGCAGTGATCAATGTTGCAGAGGAGACATAGCGAGTAAGAGGGTGACTGAAGGGCAGAGAGGTCAGCCTAAGTGCCTGGATCTAGCAAGAAAGCTATGACAAGTTAGCACTTGCGATGTTGGCTGTTATTAAAAAAGAAAGAGAAAAGGTATGTGAACTAACATGACGGCGGAAGTTAGATCTGGTCTGTAGACACTCCGCTCCTTTCGAAGTCTGTAAAATGTGAAGAGTGAAAATAGCCCAAGCAATGAACTACGTTCCGGGTTAGTTGCGACCTATACGTGAACGAAAGGTCGCACGTAAAGCTCAGTTAACCGCGCATGCGTAGTGAATAATGGCATGCACACTTTATCAACCATTACACGAACGGTTCTGGTTGTTTCGTGCGCTTTTACCATTGTCGAACGTCCTTCCACATGCAACATAGATTAATTATTCCAAATACTCTACGAAGAGTCTGAGACTACATTCTACTCCGCTCTTGCAGGTAATACAGCGCGCTTACAGCCCCCCCCCCCTTATTGACATGGACAGCCCGCGTACAAGTGAACGTATGCACTCTCCACGCTGTAGCGCTTTCGTGCTGCGCCAAGGGAAAGGGCAGCCACCGACGCACCGAGACACCGGATTCGCCAAGGTAGCAAAACGGCTGTCTCCAAGCCTATCGACGAGGATAGATGGCGGCAGCCGCTACTCCCAATTCAAAGGGAGAAAACCCCCATGCTGTGCAAAAGCTTTCCACTCCAAGGTCATTACATTTTCGCGGAGTAGTATGCATTCCCCAGTAAAAAATTTGATTGTACAACCCAGATTGCCTTTAGAAAAGCACGAACAATCTCCTCGAATATTTCATATTACGCATTTGACAATTCACACCTTTCTTTGGTGCGAGCGCGTTCCCGCGCACTTGTAGCTAACGCCGTGATTGGTGCTGTAACACATGAATCAAGGTGTCCTCCACTACAGGAGACACGTTTATTGATAATCCGTCGCGGCAATAAAGATGTCGGGCAAGCCGTTTAGAATGATAACACAACAATGAAAATTACGCTATCGTAATATACAATAAAAGAAGTTTATTTTAATACCCCGTATAGAGTCGGTAGAAACGGAATGTGCAGCATGTTTAGAGCTGCGCTGGCACCTGCTATTCATTTATGAACATTTCTGAGTCCGCCAAACGTAGCGAGTCCGCTAAATTCGGCTGGAAATGTTTAACCACCAAATGTAGCGGTCATGTATCGGTTTTTTGTGACGCTCTTTCTTAACGTTACGCTTCACGCTCATGAAGACCAGCCTTATATAATAGATTCTGCATTAAAATTTCGAAAACAGGAGAAAACACACATATCACAAGGGTTGAATCAGTATCGTGTTTGTGTGTTGTGTGTGTGATAAGTTGAGAACTTCAGAAGAGACTGCGGCTGGAAATTTTTTTACTTCATCCCTAAGCTGACAGTGGAGTGGCAGCTGCACGCTGTCTCAGTACAATCGACTGCCTCCCTTTCATCACCTTAAACTGCTGACGTCCCTCTGCGCGTGGGGTGGGGGCTTGAACGCAATCACGTGGTCAAAGACAGACGTAACAGTGGTTCAGCGAGAACGTAGCTTCCACTGTACTGTCAGCTTAGGGGTGAGCGGAGTATATACTATATAGAACTGTGTCTGCCCTGCTCAATGGGCGCCGCCATGTTTGTTTATGTTGACACCATGACACAGTAGGGGCCACTGCTCTTTTTGCAAGAGTCCGTTTTTTTTTTTCGTGAAACGTCCGCACATATTGTAGTGCAAGAACGTCAGAAACGCTTAGTCGGGATGCTCTTAGAACAACACCGATGCCAAGAGTGCAATAAGAATAAAAAAATCTAGTTTTACGCGCAGCCCTCTCTTCACAACAGACTGCGTTTGACATTATTATTTCCCACTTTATCTCTGGGGCTAAATTTCGGATGCTGGTCTATAATAGCACGTAATTTTGTCCTGTTCGCGTGCTGTCTTCAGTCGAGTCGGAGACCGGTTCATCATAATTAACCATCATCAGCTCTTGTGCGCCCTCACACATTTGGTTCATGAAATTCACGCCTTTTTTGCCATGTTCCCATCAAATGACAGCAATAATACCATCGGTCTATAGGTCACACCACTGTATAAGTCGCACTTTCCTACAAATGGCCATTTTCACGAAACAGAATGTATATAAATCTGCATGGTCAGCGAGGAGCTGAACCGTCAGACATCCCAGGCCGACGGGAGCTGCTCTGCCGTTATTCCTTTGTCGCAAATATCACTACGGCCTTCATTTTGAACAGCTAAAGTCCAGACATTAAATGCATAACAAAACACGCATATAAGTACCGTTTATAAAGCACGCCGACAGAAATGGTTGAAAAAAGAAAAATAAGTCCGGTTTATACACGGGAAATTTGTAAATTACCCGTTAACAAGCTCTAACGTACAATGGTAGTAATTAGTGAAGAAAAAAAAGCTGTTCCTGTAGAAACTGTGTATGGTAAAAATTTCATTTCGGACAGTAGTTGCGAATTAAGATTTCTTTCGCAGATGGCGCTAACAGCGAAGACGTGACCGCGGCGCCCTCAGACGCCGGTCTTCGGCGGATTCTATTATGTGCCATCCCGGCGTGATGAAGCGGTCGGCGGATGAAAGAACCAGCGCGCAATTAGTTCTCGTTCTCCAGAAACAAGACACAATCTCGCCGCTGCCTGTTCTCGCACGTGGGAAAACGTCGGGCCACACTTCAATCCTTGTCATTGTCCATTTTTTTCTTCTCTCTCTCTTTCGTCGCTTTCAAGATTCCGCACAATAGACACTGTTTTTCTTCTTCAAGGACGCTGCCGCAAAAGAAATAAAAAAAAATCGTTCGAGTACAATGGCGAGGTAGTGTGGCTGGAAGACGGCGAAACAACCACGTTCCGCAAATGGTTTTGTATTCGAGCAGGTTCATTTTGAGGGACAAGGCCAGCAGTAACGTAGTACTTGGCTTTTTTCTGTCGAGGGCTCCGCATCGTACTAGGTCAGCTTGCCAAACCAAAGTTAATTTTTTAGTTGCACTGTGCAACAGACGTTTGTCCTTCAGCAGAACTATGCACACAACTTTAGCGAGTCTTCTGTTAGAGTCACTCACAGCTTAAGAAATGCCGGGGCGTAGCCAGATCTACGTCATCGCTAGGCAGTCAATGGGATTGCGACATTTGCCGACAGGGACACCAAAGAACCAATCACGAGGCAAGAAGTGTAGACATAATAAGCCACGCCCACGTTTGGGGCTACGGTCCCCTAGCCTGGCTGCAGTGTAAGTTGCAACTTAATACTCCGTCTCGCGTGAGATCTTATCATGGAAAATGTTCATGCTTCACCCTCTTTAAATGTTCTTCGACAGGGTGTGTTTTTAACGTGAAACGTTTTTTGGCTAGCTGTTCGGCATTTCGTGAAGCCCGGATAAAAGCGTGACCGCGAGGCTCGACACTGATTGGTTGACAGGGGGTAGGCGAGGAGGAGCTAGATCACCTGTGCGCACTGAGGGAAAGGAGCTCGATAGTATGGAAAGCTCTGGAGGATCGCCAGGTTTATCAGCCCGATTAGCGTTAGTACTATCGGATCATTCTATGAACAGCTATCAAGTGTACACATGGTACACGTTACTCTATCTGATGAACAGCGCCGTGAATGTAGGCGTCTGACGTTTGTGATATTAGAAACAGTCACGGATGCAACACAATTGCTTAGAATTTGCCATAAATGCTTTTTGGCTTTACAGATTTGTTTAGAAAAGGCCGGAAAAACTACAAAAATGCTGTCTGTGCAGGTGAGTTATACGGCCAGGGGGACACACGATAGGGGGAAACCGTCACCATAACTAGGCTAATTAACTAAAATTAAACTTATGGTTACAATGAGAAACTTGCTGGGCGTCATCGAAAACCACTAAATCGGTCTATTTTAGAAAGACCTCGAAGAAAAAGTGGCTTTACCTATTTTGTTCAAGCTTTTTGCCTTGTCATTCGTCGTTCTGCGTTCTTATCAGATAATGCTGCAATCTACTTGGTGGGAGCGATAATGAGATGCGCTGCACTTATCATGCTTCGCGTTTCTTAAAGCAACATTATTCCGTCAGAATGTTTTTTTTTCCTCTATTTTCTTTTTTTCAGTTTACACCAACTTATTGGCAGTCGTGGGGACACAGGTATACACTCACAAGCAACGCCATTGACCAAGAAACCTTTTTGTTGCGGTCTGCTTTTATGGATTAAAGCGAGCGTTTTCGTTTTCTTTTGATCTTTCCTTCCGAAAACTTGATGACGTAGTTGGGAGTTCGTAGTGTTGGCATGGTCCTCAGTGACGATATTCGAACACGGCTCCTATACCGGAACCGAGCACTGCGCGAGCACTCGATCTGGGCTCGCGATAATCAATAGCTTGGCGAGTACACGGGCACTGGCTCCTGTCTCAATCGCTGCAATGATGAAAACGCGTGGCTATGATAAACATTGGCGGCGCATAAATCGGCTCCACATCACGTGGTCCCTTGTTCTGGCTGGGAGAACGCTGCTCGTTGTGCTTTAATCTTTTTTATTGCGACTACCATTGCACGAGAAAAAAAATTGAAGCGTGTTTCATAGGTTACAAACACCAGGGATTCATTCTATGCACTATTTACGCAATATGAAAAAATCGTTGCACCGCCCCCTGAATCAGACAGTGACTATATATATATATATATATAGTAGCAAAGACGCGGCTTTATTAGTCTATGCGAATACGCAAGTACGTAGATATGGTTGTGTAAACCATATGACCGAGTTCACGGGATTTCCTCTTTACGCGAGCGGGGTAATTCGAGTCACACATCCTGGATGACGAGGCCGTATGCTTGTATTAGTACGCCACCAACGGGAGGCCAGCGCGAGACTCGACACAAGTGCTGCGTCACCGTTGGATCCCGTGTTTTCTCTGTTTCAAACCCATCAAAAGCGGAGACGCAGCTCTCGGGCCTGTGCCCCACCCTGGCATCAGGTAGGTGACTTAGAAATTCCAGCCTTACGACTGTGTTAGCATCCAGTGTATGGCTTATTGTGTTCCCGCGTCTTGCTTTGTTCTTCAACGTTTTTAGGTGTCAGTTTCAGTGACTTGCATTTTTGTATGGCGCCTGGTTCGTATGGACCGGTGATGGCCCTTCTGAAACCAATTTCGACTCCGGGCTCAGCATCTCGCTATTTCAATTATCGCAATTATTCTGGCAACCATTTTTAAAGGGACTCGCAAGAATGGCTTTTCTTAGCATGTTGTGAGGGATGAGCTCCCATTTCTCAAGGAGACAGAATTCCCGGAGCTTTTGTACGAAGCTGAAACTCAATTCGCCCCTTCGTATTTTTCTTTTTTTCTTTACGACTGCCGGCGTTGAAGATCAAGTGATCAACAACAAGTTTAGAGCGTCGACACGGAAAACTGCATCTAACCACAGCTTGTTAGCTGGGAGGCAACAAGGTTCGGGGATTCCAATTAACGCTGAGACGATGATAGAAACAAAAACAATGACAGTAGAGCAGACGGGCAGGCAATATTCGGCAGCCGTCGTGAGACGATTCTTCTCAGCGGGGTCTTGCAACGATTCCAATTCTAGCACCCACACCTGCCGAGAGACATCCGCGAATCATTTTTGACATTTCATATCCACTGTCTTCGTTAAAACTTGGAAGGACGACCTTGGGTGAAAACAAAGCGTACTTTCTTGTGTAAATAAATTTCTTTTTATATGAATGGAAGAAAGTTTTATGTTTTTTTATTTCTACGAGAAATTTGTCTCGTGACGTTAGATTAGTACAGTGACCCTCCGCGTCCGTATACATGATTTGCACTGACGTCACACCAGCTGTTACTCTGCTGACCTTGCTTCTAAATGCGTATACCTTTTGCAATGTACACTTCACACTACCGAATTTCTTCTTGTCAGCAGGAGCAAGCAAGAATGACCACCAGCATGGTGCGATGACATCACTTCTAGAAATGAAGTCTGCGCTGTGGCATTACGCAATGCAAAGCGTCATGCTTGCATTCCGAAATGCAACAGCGCATACTTTATTTTCAGGTCTAAACAGATGTTCCGCCTCATCATTCGCTGAGCTGATTTCGTAGATCGCTTAGATTGGCACTTCGAGTGTTTTGCGGGTAAGTAGGCGCGCGGGCATTTCTTAGAGTGCAAGTTCAAGCCATGTATATGGTCTTTTCAGAAGTCCTCAAAGGCCATGCACGTGCTCTAGGTTAGGGTGCTTTGGAATCAGGTACTTTCTCTCACCGAATGGAGCGAAGGTAACCAAAGGCCGACGCCAATTCTGTCGTGACAGTGAGTCAAGTGATTTTATTTGCACTCGGATTTGGTTGACACCCACGTAGGCATCGACCAGGTTTGTTTCTAGCTTTCCAAGTGGTTGCACTGCCAGGAATGCGCGTCACCGCGAACAACGCAACAGTTGAGGTTCAGCCACGTGACCAGTCCCTCCCCACCCGAACACGCACGGAAAGAAAAGCCAGGTGAAGATATTTCATTTGTCCGCCATTTCCTTCCAGCAGTGCAGTCGGGTGAAAACAACGCCACCTAGGATGATCAAGGCCTGCAAATCTTTTATGCAAACGTCATCACAGTCGGATGGTGACTCAGCAATTTGCCCCGGGCCCAATGCCGGGCGTCCTTCGACACGTTGATTGGACAGGAGGCCCAGCCGAACGATGACCCAATCAGCGATCTTCGCTTAATCTCATTGTGATGACGTCAGAATTCTGGTACACAGGCCTTAAGTACTCTATATGGTGTAGGCTAGAGGCGTGAGAATCAGAGAAGGTAACAACATGGAAACGGAAGCTCAGTATTAATCACTCTCAGCTCTTGAACATGTTGCGAGTCGGCACACTACTCTAGTTAGCCACCATCGTTTTTGTTCTCAATAAAACAGCCGACCAAATAAAGGGTTCAGTGAGAGACAACACAATTCAAGGGAACAGAATACAAGAGAACTCAAGGTTGCTCTACGTCTCCTCCCGTTGTGATCATTTTAAAAGGTTGCTGTACCTACTTACTGGACTGACAGTTTTGCTAATTCATTTTCTTGTCAAAACCGCGAGAGAGTGGAACGACATCCCGGAAGGTATTGTACCCATTGTATGATAATGACGTTTTCTTTTCCACTTGTCGTAGTGTTTTCTAAAAAACCGCCTACAATAATGCCCACAGGGCGATGTAGGTACAATGTAAATAAATAAATAAAGAATGTAAATAAGTGCTTAATAAACGTGCGGACGCTACAAAGAGAGCGACGACTAGATGCTGCGATGATAATGGTCAACATTTCGTATTAGACACCAGAAAAGAAGACAAAAAAAAAAAACTCTTTCATAGATTTTTTTTGAAGCCCCAGCAATCTACATAGGGTGGCTGCCATTTGTCGGGCAAGAAGGGTGTGATTGGATCTGTGTCCTCGCCAAACGCTGACACACCCTTTGTGTCCAATACGTGATCAAAGCTCGTGTTTAAACAATGGTTGATCTTGATCGTTGGCTCAGCAGCTACCAAATGGTGCGCACTTTGGAAAGGGCTTATGTGATGTGCAAATTTACGAAGTCCAGCGTTTTCTCCGATGCCACCGACTGCGTTTTCAAGGTGTCAGGTATACCCGTGAAATATAGACATTTCATAAAGACAAACTTCGCAAAAAGAACAAAAAAAGCCTGCTTTTTTTGTTGCAAATTTGAGTGTACACGTGTCGGGATACGCCGCGAGTCCATCAAGTCTTCGAGCGAGGAACAGAGTGCGGAACACGGTCGTTCGGGAGGCCCCATACGCTGCCGGCAGAGGATCCGTCGGTACCTTTCCATCAACGTCACCGGCGCTGTCAATGTCGAAACGCCGTCTCGGAGAGACAGCGGAGGGAGGTTCCACAGGAGCGAGGAGCCTTCCCGATTTTTTCTTTGCCTTCGCGTAAACCCCGACTTGCAGATGGTTCGCGGTGTTGGCAATGGCGGCATCGTATCCCAGGACTGAGGGCCCCTCTCAAGGAGGACCTCCCGTCGACCTTGCAGAATGGTTTACAAACCACAGACAATCAGGCCCGGTGTTGGGCATCTGCCGAAACAAAATCAGTCAGATTCGTCGTATGGATGTTCAAATAGCGAGAAGCCAGCCTGTCTTCAAATAGAGCAGCTTATCTTGGGTGAATAACGACTAGTGTTTCACGCGTACAGGTATTCGGCCTCAGAGGTTTGCTTGCTTACGGCCCTTTGGTACGTCTTCCGTCCAAACTGCTTGGTTTATAGTCACGAGCCGTCATATCTAAAGAACGAGCACGAGAGGGCCACGGTCGTCGTCTCCCGCTGGCGAAAGAGCGGGACGCTCAAATGGGCCAATGAGGACCCTGGATTTCATCCGTGGTTTCACTCCGTGAGAAGTCCCTCCAACACGCGTCCGGGGGTGTGGGGGCCCCACGGGCAGCGCGGGGAACGATGCGAGCGTGCTCACGGCGGCGGCGGCGGCCGGGGCGATCCGGTCTGCCCCGTCACTCTCCGAGCCCCGTCGACGGACGACTCACGTGAGCGCCCCGGGGACATCCGTGCACCGGCTCCCGCCAGAGGAGAAGAGTGTGCCGACGCAGCGAAGGCGACCCCACCGACGGAGGTTCACGCGGAGAACCGGAATGTCTGCCGGCCGGCCGGAGCGAGCGAGGCGTCCGTCAAGAGTCTGCACGCGGCGATGCCGCTTGGGGAACTGCGCCTCGGCAGCCGGGGGAATGGTCAGTGCACCGAAAGCTTCGGCCGACGCCTGTGCACGACGCCGTATACCATTAGGTTCCATGGCGCCTGGTGGCCGATTTCGGTCACCGCGAGAACGAGAACTTTTTGTTCATCGGGCAACAATGGCGGTCGCCATTTCTTGGGCTCGAAGCCTGTGTTTGGATCCGACGCACCATTTGTTTTCAATGCAAGCTGAGACGAGCTCAAGCCGAACGCGGAAGCAGCCTTCATGTCCAAGACGTGCTCAGAGTACGTGTCCATACAATGGCGGACGGGGAAGGACGCACACTTTCAAAAAGGGTCACTTTGCCTCCCGCTGAGCCAGTGAAGATAGCGTTCGTGAACGGTTCGTTCGCTAACTCGAGCGAAGAACGCGATTTGTCTGCTACGAAGCATCATCGTTTGCTAAAAGAGCGGGGGAAAAAGTTGATTGTCTGTTACGAAAAGCGCCGGGATCATCTTAATTCCAGTACCTCTATACTCGATCCGCCAGCGAACGAAGAGCAGTCTGATAATAAGAGGAGCGAAAAATACTTCTCATGTAGATTGCATCAATTACAGGCACTGGTGAATGTCGTCCCCCAGTGATTTCCGAACCGTCGAACTCACAGGCGCTTCGTAGAGGCAAGGCATCTTCCAGCGCTGATAAACGAAAAACATGACGGTGTGTTACACAACGGATTTGCTGCAGCGTTTATTACTGACAACACGTCTTATTTTGTTAGCAAGGCTTTCGTGGATGCGGGCAAGGCACTAGGGATACGGCAGAAACGGACTTCGCCGTACCGTTCACAGGCAAACATCACGGAAAGAGTCAACCGTAACCTGAAGCTGATGCTTGTAGCGCATACAAAGCGACACAAAGACAGGGACGCGAAAGTGGCAGAAATGGTATTCGCTACCTGCACGACAATCAACCGGTCCACGGGTTTTACTCCGGCTCAACATAACTTAGAGAAATGGATCGCTTTTCTCTTGGGAAATGGCCTTCTTTCAACAGATCCAGCAAGCGTGCAGCGCACCACTACGCAGTTCGCAGAAGATTTCCGGAAGCGCTTCACGGAGAGCTTGCGAGAAGCTCGAGAGAGCCTGGACGTGTTGAGAGTGCAGCAGACTAACCAGTACAACAAGGGAAGTCGAAATCTGCAGTTCAAGGCAGCAGATCTGTTGTTGAGGCGAACTCATCCACTGAGTGATGCTGCTAAGGGCTTCACGGCCTCTTTAGCAAAGAGATGGGAGGGCTCCTACCGTGTTAGGAAGAAGCTCTCCAGCCTGACTTACGAGCTAGTGAACTGCGAATCTGATGAAGTGTGAGGGTCCATTCGTGCCGCCGACCTAAAAGCTTTCTATGAACCCGAGGAGGTAACCGTGTCGCATGGTTCTAGGTGGCAACGATCCGGACCACCTCTCGGAAGATTCCACATCGTCTCTGCCAAGATACAACCTGCGACGGCGGTGGAAACGACCGAAGGACCACGAGCCGTAAGTACATTATATTCATGCCCTCTTCGGTGTTTTGGGGGAGGAGAGAAAGTAGCCGTGCTCCCGTACTGCAGTTGGGCAGGCGGCGTTCTCGGGCGCGGCCACTTATTCCTGCCGCGCCATGGCCCAATTTAGTTTTTAATTTCGACAGCCTCGTGCCAGCGAAGGTAGCGGCGGCGACGCAGCTGCCATTTTAGGACCCACAACAGCCGCATCGGTACCGTACAGAAGTACTGGCGTCAGACCGGCGCTCGCCCACCTGGACCCAGAAGGAAGGCCACCCCAAGACCTCGTAAGAGGTCTTGAAATAAAAAACCTAAAAAACCTGTTTTTTTTTTTGAAAGGCGGAATATACGTGGGAAACCTGGGGATCCAAAGCGTTGGACCAGGTTGCCCACATGCCAAATCGTGCACGGTTATTTCCACCGCGAGGGGTCCCAGTGCAATTGGCCACGCGGGCGGCGCTCCGCCGCTGATAAAAAGGCCGTTGCAGGCAATGCGCAGGGACTCCAATTGGGATCGCGGCGCTGGCGATAACGGTTATTAAATGTCTACGTGTTGTTGCACCAGTGCGTTGTGTCATTCTGCGAGATGGGCTGCGACGAGGGACTTCCTATAAGTTTCCCCGCTAAATCTAGCAGAAAAATATCCGTCGCGTGACCCATGCAACAATTCATTTTTTCCGCTAAATTTAGCGGAAAATTTAAGTCATGGGACCCACGAACAAATTCAGGTTCCCCGCTAAATTTAGAGGAAAAATTGACATCACGTGACCTGTGTGCCAATTCAGTTTCCCCGCTACATTTGGCGGGAAAACACATTGCGACTTTAAAATAATTTATTCATCAAGAACGTATCGACCCTAAATCAACGCGACGTCCTTTCCATATTAGATCACCGTATGATGCGCGATCGGTGCAATGTCAATCGATCGTGCGTCGAAGCGAGTAGCGCACCATTATGCGACGTAAAGTGGACGCTGTCACAGGTGGCGCTGCCAACCATCTGCTAAGGCGGAGCGGCGCGTTCCCTGTAGGTGACGCTCACTCTTAATAGATAACAAGGCTGCAGGGCCGAAGTTTGAACGTCACCCAAAGATAGAAACACGAAACACAGATCGGACGCGAGGGCTGCCTGGTACCTTTGCTGGTTCGAAGACGAGTCTCAGGACGTGTTGACGGTGAGATTCTGATGTTCAGCAAAGAGAGCGACCGCGCATGCTCCGGAAGTGTTCCAGGTTGAAGACGAGTCTCAGGAAATGTTGATTGTGGCATTCTGATGTTCAGCAGAAGAGAGCGACCGCGCATGCTCAGGAAGCGTTCTACATCCCAGCAGACAAAGATGGCAGCGGGCAAAAGGCGATCGCTGGAATGGCCTGTCGGTGGTGAACCAATCCAGCACTCCCTAACGCGCGAGCCGTCCACGGCGCGCCCTATCTAATCTCTAGCGCGCTAAGAGACGCGGAAAAACTCCAATTAACGATAGCCCGGTGGTCCCAGGAGTGAGAAACGAGTTTGTCGCGCAGTCGTCCCCGATAAACCTGGACACGAAGAGTGTCTAGCGGACGGGAACAGCGGGCGTCCTTTCCCCAAGTGCATCTGCATGTCCCATCGGTAAATTGGGGGACGGCTGTCGGTTCCGGCGACCCATCGGAGAAGACAGGCCGCTCCGTCGCTGCCCGGTCGGGCAGCAACTGAAAAGGGTCGGGGGACAGGTGCCGGCCATCGAGCGTACACGGTCGCGGGTGATATGAAAGAGCCCGGGCGAGCTCGCGTCTTACAAGAACTGCCGCGTTATCATCGGGCTTCATGTGAATCGGTTTTCACATGGTGCGATTTCGCTCGCGATTTCGCATCTGCGATGTCGGCCACCGCGACTTCCCCAGACTCTTTTTTTTTTCTTTTTCGCCGCACGAGCGACGTTGCAACAGCAAAATTGCACCACGCGAATCAGGGTATACCGGTGGGTATAAAGTTTACCGCTTAAAGGCCGACCTGCATAATCGCCTTCTGCCGGGCCGAAAACCGGCTTTTAAGTTCCTTCTCTCCATTCCCTCTCGCACTCTTTTTCTCTTCCTTTTGCCACAGGAGCGGGCCTCCCAGCTAGGTCCCGCAGAATGGAGGAGAGTCTACTGTCTCCCTTTATCTCGAATGAAAAGGAGTAATTGAGGGAAAGTTTCCTCGATTCTGCATGTTGGTCTAGCTCGAAACGTGCACGCTCCCCAAGATGAGTAGACTTTGTGACAGCCAATCGTTTCCGCACACGGCAAAGAAGAAAAAAAGCCTGCACGATTTTAAAGAGAACCTGAACGCTTTCGTGCGTCTACGTTTTCAGCGCGAGGACATGAACCACGCCATACAGAACGGCTTTCCACCTCGTCTCCTCGTTATCGTCTCCTTTCCTTTCTTGATCTAGGGAGATTTGGGCCTGACAACAAACAGCATCGGAGGCCTTGACGAGAGCCAGCAGAGTGCGCGTGTGGCTACGTCCCGCCCAGAGTTCTACGGTACTCAATACAGGTCATCGAATAACTTGCAATCGAATCCTTTTTTGAGTATTTTTGTAACCATTTGATTACGGTTATTAGGAAGTAATTACTTGTACGCATCACTATTCTTTCCCTCCCCTTTCTTATTGCGCCCTTTGTCCGTACAAGTTTTCTATCAAGGAATCCTTCTACCAAGTCTCAGACAGAAGAACGGCTTACCAGAATCGGTGCATTAAGAAAATAAGTAGGTCATAAATCGTTGATTCTAGTTCAATAGTAGACAGCGCGAAAGACCAATTTTCAAACCGGCTGAAGACTGCCGTTTTGAAAATCTGAAGCGATCGGAGAAGTGAGATGACTTTCTAAAAAAACGTACAATTACTTATGGCCTCAAGAAATCTAATTGAATAGTTATTAAGCAAGAGCAAATGTAATTGTAATCCAATACTTTTTTTTCAAATAACGCGTCCCAGACTGGTCCTGTCCTACGTCATAAGCACGCTCCTAGGCTTTGTCCACGGACTCGCACGTATACAGGGGGGGGGGGGGGGGGGCATGGGGCCCGGGCCCCCCGAAATATTCCATTTTGCTGGGACCTCCTCTTCGCCCTCCCCCTCACACAGCATTTTGTCATTTGCGCCCCCCCCCCCCCCCGAAACAAAATCCTTGCTACGTGCCGGCCACGGAGGCTAACAAAAATAAGTTTCCCATCGGTAGAAATAAAAATAAAAATTGAAGGGTAGCGAAGGGAAAACTTCCGCTGCCGTCAAGCAAATTGTGCACATCGGCAGCACAGCAGAAAGTATATATCCTGCTGTGTGGGGTACTCCGGCGTTTTCTTCATGGTCCCCAATTTGCCTCAAAATTTGCTAAACACGCTAAAAAAAAAAAAAATTCGCTGAAATAGTATCGGAGAGATTAGGACAAAATATTATTTTTTTGGAAAGTTATTGAATTTACAAATTTCGTCCTCATCCTTTTTTTTAATGTTTTTTTTTGCTTAAAGTCTCTACTGCCAACAATGAAAAAAGTGACGCCAGGGGCAGGCAGTGGTTCACTCTTTGGACTGTAGAATCTGTAACCAACTGATTACAAGCAGTATCATGGTGCCAAACGAAGGCTATGGAAGCTCACTCCAGCACCCCGCGCAGCAGCAAAAAGAAATGTTCGGCATATTTCCCACTTTTACTGCCTGCTCGACTTGCAAGCCTGCCTAGCACCGACGTCACGGCACTGAAAATGCAGGTATATTTGGATGCTGGTTTTGGCGTAATTTTCATTTGTCGATTTCACAATAAATATTCTGAATTTCACGATACTAGATAGCACACCGGAAAGGACAAAGACTGGGGATTCAGAAGGTACAGCTGGTTGGGGTAGCTCGAAAAATCGCCGGAGTATCCCTTTAACAGTGCTGGTAATCGCGGCCCCAATACAGGGAGCACAAGACTACGCGGTACAGTCACTCCGAATATACTAATCCGCAAACTCTCAGTACGAAAGCGCTGGCGATTGCCTACGACCATTTCTCGTCAGGGCTACTATAAACCATCGAAGACAGACGACTCGCTTTGCTGCCCCCCCCCCTCCCCTCCCCCACCCTTTTCCATCCAGGTGTTTGCATTGCCGCAGCAAAAACAGCAAACGTGTTCGACAGCAGATAAAAGCGCGCTTGGGACTCTTCTGCAAGCACAAAGGGAGCATCTGATTGACAGGGTGGTCTGCAATGATTGCTGGTTGTGGAGGGTCTTGAACCAGCTTCGGCTGAACGGCCTCTTTACCGCTGTCTTTATCAATAGGGCGCTTTGGTCACGTTCAGCTAGAAAGCGGAGATACTGCGCGTGCCTGGAACAGCCCTTGACCACAAAGAAGCTCAACTCGCGCTGGGTTTGGGAAACTAGCAAGAGTACTCGAACACCCTCGGGATCGTCTACGGCATCTGCGCGTTCACGTCGCACCGCTTTAAAAAAAAATGAAAAGGAAAAAATAAAGGTACAAGTTTAATCATGCTGACGTAGACCGGGAAGCAGAGGAGCGTTGAGCGCAAACTCTCCCACCTCTCAGGAATTTATTTGACGTGACTTGGGGTCATCTGACATGGTCACGTCACGTGACATAAATTTCCCAGCTAAATTTGAAGAGGAAGATGACATCGCCTGGTTTGAAGTGACTACGCGTGGACTCTTGACACCGACTTTCCGTCTAAATTTAGCCGAGATATGAACGCCACCGGATTCGAGGTCATATGACAGTCGCGTGACTTCTGTTTCTGCACTACATTTAATGGGAAACTTTACGTCCAAGTGGCAATTCTTGTCCCTCTTAATTAAACGGGGAAATTGACGTTATGGCCCTTGATGACGGTTCTCCGTGACGGTTTTTCTCATGAATTCGGTTAATAAAACAGATTCTGTGTTAAAGTTATTGTAAAAAAAAATTAATCGCTTGGGCGTCGTTGTTTGATAACTTGGGGAACGGACAAACAGACTTTATATAGATGGGGATGCGGCAGAAACAGCCCTTTTAAAGATGCACAAACCGGTTCTCAATTAAACAAACGGAAGTTAAACAAGTTACGCAACAAAAAAAAAAGGAAATATTGACGACTTGCGTGACCAACAACGTTACTGCTTGCCGGCCTTCCGCGATTGACCAACGAGGGACTATGCCGTCTTTTGCAACAATTATTCTGCTTTCACCGATGAAAATAGAGCCAATGTCAGTCAACTCTATAAACGCGATGACTCCGAGCTTTCACCGTTAATTTCGCACGTACCATTGAGCTTGCAACTCGCTACTGATGATGAGAATTCATAATCACAACTCGTGACGTCGCTGCGAGGCAAATCCTAGTCGTGAGGACACGCACAGTGGCCATAAGAGTGCACCATCATATTATTCTGTACACAATCATATCGCTCCTCGCGGAGTGCGAGGAATTTTCCATTTTATGTGGTTAACTAGGGCAGTCGTATGGGCGTTTAAAACCGGCCACTGGTTATGTTCTCTCAATGTATACGTATTACAAACGTGCAAAGATCGGCTTCTTCTTTTACATCGAAACCTTGAAGGAACTACCGGGTGCAGCATTTGAATTATGAGCACACATATGCTGCATCCGTAAGGTAAAAACAAAAGTCGAAAAGTTTTATCTACAACGTCGATCTAACAAGTAAAGTAAGGCCAACGACACCTACATTAATCAAGGCCTGCGAACATCCTTCTTTCTTATCTTCCATGTGACGTCATACAGTCGGATGGAGGCGGCACAGTAATCAATCCCGAGCCCGATACCGAGCGCCCTTCGACGCGTTGATTGGACCGGGAGGACCAGCCGAACGATGACGCGGTACTCGTATCCAATCCGTGTCCTCTCTCGAACTCACTCCGATGACGTCAAAATTCTAGTGCACAGGCTTTGGGTATTCTAGGCGTTCAATTGGTTAAGGCGCTTCTACTATACCTGGTGGAGAATATTGAGCATGTCGCTCGAGTTAACCAATATTACGATGAGCGTACAATGTCACTTTCTTATTTTCTTGCAACGCGTATTACAATATATATCTTTTCTATGTAGTTCACAACGTAGTTGTATAAAGACATACATTTAAGCTACAACATTACATTAAGCTACGGCACCAAGACGAGGTCCATAAGGAAAACTGAGATGTATTAGCTAGCCACAAATCCTCCGCCAATTTTATTCTAATTCCAGACACCAAAATTCAGAGTTATAACGAACACAAAAAAAAGCCTTTTCGGTGCTTTATTCTAAAGTTTGTATTATTCTGTTAACCTTAATGGTATTGGGAGATCCTCTATCCACAAATATCGGAAGACCTCTTGAGGGGATGAGTTCACGCTCTACTTTCGCTGCAGCGATTGTCAATCATACGCGGAGTGTATGACTGAAAATTATTCCCTCCTCTTTCTGTCTCTCTCATACCTGAGAGAGAGGAGAAAATGAGAGCGGGAGTACGTCAGAGCGCTGAGCTCTGATTGGAAGGATGGTGGGTATTCGCAAAGGCTAGCTGCCTTCCTCTCTACCCACTGTCTCTCTTCAGTCAGAGCCAACGAGAGAGTCGTCCACCCCTCGCACAGCGTATCGCGTTCGAACGGCGAACACCGGAGTCTGGCGTTCGAACGCGAGAACCTGCGCGTAGAGCAGGCGACACTATAGTTCTTCCTGACAGGCGGCAAACAGTGCGTCGACGCAAAGGCAGCTAAGCCTTTTGCCGTCTAGCCACTATCCTTCCAATCAGAGCTCAAGGCGAAGAAATAACGGCCGCCTATATTGCTCGATGGGGTTTTGGAAAGGGTCCATTGGCGCTAGTTAATGCAACTTCCCGAGCTTTAGTTACGGCGACAGGAAGCTCTGGCGATGCCGTTTTTGCTCTGTCGCGGTTCGTTTTAGCATCACTGGAGGGCGAAAACCCGTTTCCTGTAATCTCAGAATTGAAAAAATTAAAACAGTCCTGGCAACAACGGTTTCAAGTACCGAAATGGCTCAAGTGTAACACTCTCAAACGTGGCTTATCTTGTGGTTCAAGATGGAACTTTCGTATATTAGTCGCTGTAATCTGAAATGGCGTATTTACTCGAATTATGCCATGGGGCACTCTTTATGAACAGCGTCCGCGAAGCCCAATTTCGCGCTCCAAATTCTAGACGCGTAAGTAAAAAAACGGCCTGCTCCATTTTCGTTTCGCTGATTGCTTTCTACGAGAGGCATCGCGCGTGCTCTGCTTTTATGGCAGACGCGTAGAACTTGTTTGGGGATGATTTGATTAACGAAGCGGCGTAAGAATCCGTAAGAATAACAACGACGTGTAATAATTGCAACACTTATACAATGTTTTTAAAATTAGGCGGGTATTACTAAAAGTAATGGGAACTTGATTGATATATGAAAGTTTGATACGTTAAAAGGATGGAAAGTTGGGCGAGTTGGTACGATAACACAACGGAAAAACAGCGCGAACGAAGAACAGGAACTGATGAGACACAGCGCTAAAATTTTGACGAAACATTCATTAGAAAAGAAAGAAAAACACAAGATACATTACTTTTGCTTTTATATAATCGGCGCTTCAATCTTCTGCGATAACACATATCAAACAATCTCAACGTCCAATACCCCTCCCTAGAACTAAATAAGCTGCCTGAATATTCAGCAGTGTTATGGACAGCTAGCTAAGATATGATACTGCTTTCTTCTTTTTTTTTTTTATACGCCTCGACTGTCTGTCTTGATAGTTGGTTATGTTTGAAGAGAATGGCGGTGTCACCAAACCGAGGTTCACATGCGCAGTCTCTGCAGTGGAATGGCAAGTGTGAGGTGGCACATCCTTTTAGCGAACATTGGTGTTCACGTAATGGCATCTCATGGTCTGTCCGGTGTAAACGCGACCGTACGTGAAGGGGATCTCGTACACTATGTCAATGGCACACGAGTGTCGATTATGTAAAAGCAGAAAATATGTTTTGTGTTTTTTTCTTTAAATTTACAATATGCATTTATCTGCTAGTCAACGCTGTGCCTTGTCACTAGGCTAGGTGGCGCAAGCTACCACACGTTATAAAGGGCACAGCCATTAGCATCGATCTATCTATCCCGTTCTTTGTCTGTTGCCTTTTCGCGCAGTGTTCCCATTATGTTATGATAGCTTCTTAGAACTAAAAAAGTACGCATACTCTTATGAACTACTAAAAGCTGAAAACTAATGGCTCAGAAAATTTCGCAGTGTGATTCAAAGGTAGGTAATTCAGTGATACTGAGAGAATACAGCTTGCCGACAAGCGAACTGAACAGAAGCCGACGGAAGGTGAAAGAGGTACTTCGATGTTTTCTCTGCCTGCGCAAAGCGCTTTCAAAAATGTCAAGTTTTTTGTTTATTAAGCCAACATTTGCGTAAAAACAAACTGGCTTCCACCTGAAATGTAGCACAACATGCGCCCTCCAGGCGATTGGTGGCTGCTGAAAAAATCCGCCTGGTCTGGGATTTGATCGTGGGACCTCTCGAAGACTAGCAGAGCGCTCTCAGAGCGGAGCTAACCACCTGACAGTCAGTTGAGCAAACAGATGCTATAACAGTGGCTACCACTCTTGATCATGACCACCTGTAAGGGCTTGCAGTCGTTGTGTCTGCTTTTTGAGCAGTTTATGAATAAAAACGTCGCATTAGATAACTTTAGAGCAGTCTTGGAGGTGCCGCGATAGTTAATCACCGTTTTAAACGTGTTTCTCATTTTTTTAGGTAATGTAGTGGTTGGATTTCTAGAAGACGAAGAAGCAACAGGTTTCCGTTACCACTTTACACAATCGTCTAGCAATTTACGCAACTATTTACCCGTTCCTTTTTAATAAAATTGTAAATCTTGATGATGTTTTCAATTAAACAAACTAAATGCGCAGAAAAGAAAACAATGTCCGCGAAACGACGATAAACACGACATCATTTCAAAATTCTTCAGGGTAGAAAAATTTTACCACGCACACGTTTAAGTCCAGGACCAGCCACAACGCTACCGGTGCTGAGAATCTGCAACAGTCCGAAGGAGACGGGGGATCGGAGCCCCTAGATCAAAAGGTCGCTGATGCACGTTAAAGATCCCAGGCTAGCGGTGGTTGTGCACTGGCTACAGCTTTCATATACAGTGAAAACCAGTCTCGCCACACCTCAAAGGCAGGCTTACCTTAGTTGTCTAAACATGAAAGTTTGGATTTTTGCAACAGTCCTTAGTGCATGTTTCCTTATAAGCCTTTCAAACCAGAACAACCTCACCCGGTATCTTTGAAATATAGTTCCGTCGTATCATAAAAATACAACGGGTCTCGCTGGAAAGACATTCCCGTTCAGAAAGCGACAGCCTATCATCGCTCCAAGATGCAAGCTCTTCGCCCCCAGCTAAACCAATCTCATTCTTTAGTCTACCTTCTGTGTTGGCGCCCAATGAATCAGACTATCGACAAATTTGTAAAACAGATAAAAAACAATATGAAACTACAGTATTAGCGTGTACTGTAATACGCGTTTGTAGCCGTGGCTTGTTATAAAACTGTGATAAGAGTAAAATAGAAACTAGTGCTCGTTATTTCTGAAAAGAAATGCTTATTG
This sequence comes from Ixodes ricinus, assembly GCA_037355805.1. Classification (NCBI taxonomy): domain Eukaryota; kingdom Metazoa; phylum Arthropoda; class Arachnida; order Ixodida; family Ixodidae; genus Ixodes; species Ixodes ricinus. Next base: position 19,771 of record JAZHYW010012710.1, on the reverse strand, counting down.
GAGGTGCAGGAATGTAACGAAAACCAGTGGATGATGGGCTTTGTAGAGATAACGTGAAACTTTATTTATTTTTTTATTCTTTGAGGTAACTAAAACAAGACTGCTTTAAGAACTTGAAACTTTATGGTATACCTTTCTCGTGACGAATAAGTTTAGTTCGATACATTTTGCAGTAGCGGCCACAAGACTGCTTCAAGAACATAAAACTTTGTGGTCGGGATCTTTCTTGTAACGAATAACTAATTTCACTGCAGGAGCAGAACTGAATTTCAAAGAGGCTATGAGGCGTATGCTCATTTGCAGCAAGTAATTTCTTGTAAGCACACTCTTGGCATGGTAAAAATGTTGTTACGAAACACGGAGAGCACCTTCGATACAGCCATTAGATATCTAGCTTCCAGGTTTACAACATTTTCGATGTTTACATCCGTCTCTTGAGGACGCGAAGAGCGCAGTAGATGGCAGATATGAGACCAGCGACCCCTACAGCTTGTCAAGGCCGTGGTCGACATAACGTTAGGCGTCCATCATCCGGTGTCCGAAACGGGCGCCCGGACATACGACTTCTAAAGGGACGATGACACTTGGAAGTACGATGGAACCTTACGACACGAGGCCCACGACATTTTATGGTGCGAAGCAGTTTGCCGAGTTGCACAGACCTCGCATAATATATCGCCTTCAAAAACAATTTTTTCGGAGAGGCAAGCTAATTTTGCTTGGAGCAACAACCTATTGTTTCCAGGTTTTCTTTGAAACTATGTCTCGATTTGATCAAACACGGGAACTTCCATGGCACCGAGGGTGATGATATACGCATCAAAGATCGCAAGACGCACCACACGCTACAGGAGTTCGTTACACCAATAAGCAGCTTGATCCCCAAGCGTGGCGGATTATAGCCTTCTTCTCGTAATTCGAGGATGAAACCTAGTTTGTTAATGCTCACCGCCGGTGGCAACAAAAGGTAGCTTGATGTTAGTCATCTTTCCTCGCCAGAGCCAGTTGCCGGCTAGAAGGAGAATCCAGGCCTACCTCTCCGCCTTTCACTCCTAACAGTTAAACGAACAAAAATAGAAAACAACCACACACGTCAGGAAACTCACCGTCTTCCAAACGTGTAGACTCCAGTCGCGTCTTGCTCTCTTTTTATCCAAAGGACGGCAAGCCACTTCCGAACGGCCCGCGCACCACCGCACCGAACGAACGTCGAGCAGCACCAAGCGCGGCCGCCGTACAAGCGACGCCGGCGATCATCCACATGCCGCCGGTCGCCGAGAAACTCGCAGTCGAACCACCATAGTCGGAAAGAAAGCAGCAGCAACGCAACAGCACCCACCGATGCACCACAACAACGACGGTGGACCAACACACTTGGAAGAAGGCTTCAAGTACGCGCACTCGCTGAGGAGACGGCGGGGCCAGCCAGCGGCAGCAGCCAACGACTGGTGGTCGGGGGGCACAGCTCGCCAAGCGCCGCAGAAGACTCTCGGAGAGGCAAGGCGGCAAGGGACGCCGGCTACCTGCTGCCCCGTCTTCCCCTCCGCCCTGGAATGCGGGTCCCCCACCACCCTCGCCCTCGTTTTCGGCGTACCTCCCCGCCCTGCTGCAAAGCCTGCTGCTGCAGAGGGGTCCTCGCTTCGAGGGTACCCCCCTTCTCCCGATGGTTCGCAGAAAGAAGTTTCCCTTCCCCTTCCTTCTTTTTTATTTAGTTCTCGGCTTGTGAGGGGGACGTTCGAATGAGAGAGAGAGGAGCAGCCGAGAAGGGGGGCTTGCTAGCAGGCCGGCCGGCGTCGTTGCTTTGTTGTTGCGCGTGTGGTATGTTTTTGTTTTTGTTCTGTGGCGGTGGTTGTAGTTTCTCTGCACGGTGCCCAGTTCGTCGTCGCTTCTTTGCGCCGTGCTTTGGGGAAATAGCGTCACTTCCATTCTTCGACCCTTTCCTCTTTTTCTTTTTTTCTTACCTTTTTTATTTTATTTTTTTTCTGGGGAGGAGGGACATACCTGTTGTCGTTGTTAGCTGTTGTTGGTTGGTGGTGTTGCAGCGGCGCTTGTTTGTTGTCTTGTTGCGTTTGTTGGGTGTTGGCTACTTTCACTCCAGAGATGGCGTTAGTTCGCGTGTTCTTTCTCGTACTCGCGCGGCAGGATTCGTGTGCTTGTTGAGTGTGAACTGTGTGTCCGGTGGTGGCGCTACGTGTGCGGTGTCCAGCAGTTGGTGCTCCGCAGTTGGTACTCTGCTCCGGCTATGCGGAGAGCAAGTCGTCGGCTTTTTGCAGGGGTTTCGTTGACGTCAGAACGACGTAGGTTCTGATTGGCTCTGTCTGATTGAAGCGACAGTGGGTAGACCTCAAACCAAGCTGCCTTGAGGGCTACCCACTCTCCTTCAAGCAGAGCCAATCAGAGCTCGGCATCTTTCTGACGTCACCGCAACTCGTATGCTAGGAGCAGACGACTTTCTTTCCGGATAGCCATCGACAGAATGAGAACGGCAGGGCGCCGCTTTCCGACGTTCGGACTCCGGTACGAGCTCGTTTTCTGCTGTGCTTTGGCTCCGCGTCCTCGCTCGCGGCTCATACGACGCCCAAGTGTTATCGAAAGTATAAAGCTCGCGCTTTCGGACCACTGAACCATATCCCTGCCGTTTTCATCCTGTTAGTGAGGATTGGCAACGTGGGCGGAACGAACGTGGCTGCGGTGGACTTTCCACGGTTGGCCAAATGCTCACTATGACGTCCTGAGTATGATTAATTCTACGTTCATTAATGACGATAGCAGGAATGTAAGACTGCCAACTTTGACGGTGGTCGCACAGGATGATTCGAAGCGTCAGGCGTGCTTTTACACACACCGTTAAAATTGTAGCTGTGAATTAATAGTCCTGCTTTTGGCGTCAAAGACACGCATAAGTCTGCTGCGGCCAATGCGATCGCAAGTTCGTCTGCTTCTTGCATAGGGGATGTGATGATGCCAAAACACCGAGCTCTTATTGGCTGATTAAAAAGAAAATAGTGGGTGGACCTCGAGGCATCTATCCTTGAGGTCTATACCCACTATCCTTTCAATCAAAGCCAATCAGAGCTCGGCGTCGTTCTGACGTCTCCGGAACTCCTGCGCAAGAAGCAGCTAGCTCCCAAGCAGCACAGAGTTGGCCAATCATTGGCCAGTGGCAGGCAATGGTCCTTTGGCCAGTGGCCAGAGATTGGCCGATGATTGGCCTTTCTCTGGCGATTGGCCACCAGCCAGCGGAAAAACATTGGCCAATGAATGGCCACTCTTTGGCCACTGGCCAAAAGACCGTCGCCAGCCATTGGCCACCGCTTGGCCAAAATCTGCGCTGCTTGGGAGACGACTCGCTCTACGCATAGGCCAACTACCAGTTTACAAACAAGGCAACGCTTGCCAACACCAGGTGAGGGCACTGCTCATGCGCACAAACCACATTCGTGTTGAGTAAATCGTATGGTCACGCGCCGTACCTACAGCAGCGCTACCACAGTGACGTGGTGTCAGAGCTGCCTAGAAGATTGGACGGCTTGTCCAGTCTGTTAGGGTCTTGGAATATCGTGCTCGCGACAGACCTCAAATCGCGCAAGGCAAGCGAGAGATTGAGGTCACCACCACCAAGAGAGACAGCCGAGGGGCGGAATAATCGACGTCACCTTCTCAGAGCCTTGGCGGGTCATCTATATTGTACGCGAATGCAGTGTCGGCGTTCGGCAGTGGGGGCTCGTGTTCTCACTCATTGATAAGGTTGTAGGATATTTTAGCCGCAGGAGATTTCAAAGCCACCATCACTCTTCAGTTCCTACATTCGCCTGTAGTACGAGTTGGATGGATGGATGGATGCTAATGGTTGTATGATGTATCCTTTGTAACGGGCGGTAGCTTGCGCCACCTAGCCTAGAAATTATTCATCCCCTCGTTCTTCTAAGCCCATTTTTCCAAGTTGCCAGGTGGCCTAACCCTTCTAGAGCGCAGCTCTTAGGCGCCCGTTTCCGGCTTGAGCGGCAGTCGCCCACGCCATCGGCGTAACCGCGCGATGACGATGAGGATGACGTCATCACGATGACGATGACACTAAATTCCCTGCTAAATTTAGCGGAAATTTGTTTTTCGCTAAATCTAGAGACAAACGTTTTCCGCTAAATTTAGCGGGAATAATATCCCTGCTAAATCTAACGGAAAAAATTTCCCGCTAAATTCAGCAGAAAAAATGTCCACGCTAAATCTAGCCGAAAAAAATTCCCGCTAAATATTGGGGAAAAAATTCCCCGCCAAAGTTAGGGGAAACAATTGCCCCACTAAATTCCTGCAAAATTTACACGCAATGCTCTCACCAAAGAAGTGCATTTTGTGCGACTTGCGTCGAGCACACGTCGGTCGATCCACACGCATGTTAAGAGGGGGGACTTTCTACCTTTTCTCCTCAGTTCCCTTCCCTTCTCCTCCTCAAGAGCTGCGCTCTAATTCGGCCTTATCGAGCACCCGCACCGTTAACATCGTTAGGAGTTTCCTCAGGAATCGCACCTTCGAGATCAGCTCGGACGCCAAGCAACCTCGCACTTTCAGCAACGTCCGTGGAGTGCCTCAAGGAGCCATACTCTCGCCTACCCTTTTTAACTTGGTGATGAGAAAGATAATGAGAGCTTTGCGCGCCGTCCCCCACCTTCAACACACAACGTATGCAGACGACATCACCCTTTGGGTGGACCCTCGGAACACAAAACTTGACACCCAGGCAACGCTAGCCACCATGCAGACGGCATTGGACACACTCGACCAGTGCCTGCAGACCACAGGCATGCAGCCCTCCCCGGATAAGACGGCGTTCTTGATCGTCGGCGTCCTCGAGCACTCCAGAGGTCAGATACACCTAACCCTGGGCGGTCAGCCCATTCAGCGCTCTCCTGAGCGCTGGATTCGGGTACTGGGGGTCCCGCTGCACGAGCAAGGTGGCGCACAGGAATGGATGAAGCAACTAAAACCTGCATGGCGACGGCAACTCCACCAGATCAAAAGAATAGGCAACCGCTTCGGTGGCGCAGGCATGCAAACCATCCGCTTGCTAACTCAGGCAGTCCTCACATCGAAAGCCTGTTACGGGGCCACGTGCTTCAAACTGACCAAGGCACAGCACAAGCAGCTGGAAGTCTTGCATCGAGAATGCCTGCGTGCCATTACAGGCCTTCCAAGACACACCAGAACGGAAGAGCTGTACCGATACTCGGACCTTCCTACTTTGCAAGCCATTATCGAGACCCGCGTAGCCGGCCATCATAGGCGCCGAACCTTGACTAGGGCCGGTCAGTGTCTCCTGGAACTACAGGGTTGGCGGCCATTCGTAGCAGAGAACCCGCCTTTGAGAAGCATACCACCCTGGGAAGACGTTATGGTGAGACAACCGAAACCGCTCACTCGCAAGGAGAGGCCTGAAGACCACCCTGAAGTAAGGGCCGCACTTGCAGCGCGTACGGACCTCGTGGCGCACGCGGTCTTCACAAAGGCCGTGTGGTGTGAAGAAACAAAACGGGCCACCCTAGCGTATGCGACCGGTCGGAACTGCTACGCTCAGACTCTCCAATACGACAGGAAGCCCAGCACGAGTCGTCTCGAACTTGACGCCATACACCTAGCGCTCTCTCGCATACAAGAACTTTGCGACCGAGCAGACGTTCTAAATCGTATAACAATCTTTACGGACTGCAGGGAGGCCCTCACACGCCTAGGAAAGACCCCTCGCGAAGGCACGCTCTGCCATCGGATCAAGAGCCTGTGCTCCGATTTGTTAACGGCGAAAGATATCGAAGTACGAGTGGATTGGGTCCCGGGACACGCAGGCGGCGTCGGTAACGAGGCCGCTTACACGTGGGCGAGCGAGCACTGGGAAGACCGCTCCAACCTGGGAATCTCAGTCCCGCTCGCATTGCCGGACCCAGACCCCTCGAACGGAAAGCTGTGGCCCGCCAAGGCGATCGCCGTCGGCTGCGAGAACAGATACCTTACAACCCCGCACCGTTACCCAAGGGACTGCCTAGGGGGCGCAAGTGCTGGTACACAAAGCCCGCACCGGCGCTGCGCTCACAGAGGATGTGCTAGCCAGATGGCGAGACTACAAGCCACGGAGGGGCCGCCCACCAGATCAGACGCCGGAGAACGAGGAAGCGTCGGGATCTAAAGCGCCGGTAACTTGCACTACGTGCTCTGCCGGCGTTCTTCCTACTATTCAGCACCTCTTATGGGACTGCACCGGCTTACAAGAAAAAAGAGCCGAGTACCTAAACCCAAGCATCCAAAATCTGCAGGACTGGGTCACCCCAAAAATGACGCCCATACTAAAGAGACACTACTCTCGTTATGGAAGTTTGCGCGCTCGACTGGCGTCGACCGCAGAATGTGAACTTGTCCTTCCCTAGCCCCCTCCCCACTGAGGCCATAGCGCCATCCCTTCTACAATAAAGAATATCATCATCATGTATGTGTGTATGTATGTATGCCTGCATGCATGCATGTATGTATATATGTATGTATGTATCTATGTATGTATGTATGTGTGAGTGTACGCACGCTCTCTATCTTTTTCTCTTTACTCTTTACTTTTCCCTAATACTTCTCTTTCCTCATACAAAAAAACAAATCCGAAAACAAATTTGACGTTCGTGTTTAGACAGCGTAAGGTCGGTCTGCCTTTAATGTGCGACGACACTGGTTTACGTTGTAGGTAAGAAATTCAGTCAGTGCAGTATCACTGCTAGTCAGTATTTCTTTTAATTGTTAACGTGCAACACGCAGTGGTTTAGTGACACACGATAGCACGCCGGTGCGCTGCTCGTCCAGATCAAAACGGGCAGGGGTGGGGATGGAAGTCCCAATGATCCCTGGGTTCTGCAGCGGAGCTTACGCTCTACTAGCTCCGAGCTGCGGCGCGCTAACACCTTCGGCCACCTATCCCCTTTCCTCACGCAGAAGCAAGCCAACACAGCACCTCCATGGAGAACAAGGCAGTGGTGCTGAATTTGCCACGTCACCCTTCGGAGGCCAGGCCGCTGGTCATAGAGTCAGGGAGTCTACCTTCTCTTGAATCCCCTAACCAGGCTGTTTCCATTAAATTCCCCGACCATTGAACCCTTAGCAAAAAGGGTGTATTTCGGTAATATTGGGGGGTGAAATACGAAAGTGACCGATAAAAAAAGCAAAATTTATTTTTACAACAAATCTTATTTAGCTTTGCACGCTTATATCACCTTCAAAGTACTCTCCGCCTAATGCGATGCACTTGTCGACACGTGTTTTACAATGCTCAAAATAGCCTTTAAATTCGTGAATTGTGATGCCTTCCAGTGCCTTCTGCCGCTTTTGGTCTCATCTCTTCCGCATCGGCAGACTGCTCTATTTTTAAACGAATTTTTTTTTTTTTTCATTTTGACAACAAGTTACATGGGGCGAGGTTGGGTGAACAGGTAAATGGGACACAGGGGCCATGCCGTTCTTGGCTAAAAACTGCCGAACACTCAGCACGGCGTGGACCCCCCCCCCCCCCCACGAAACAAAATCCTGTCTACGTGCCTGGTACAAGACGTCAGGAAAAGGCTGCTGGAGCGAACGAAACTAAACAAAACGTCTGGGGATAAGGTCACTCTATGCTTCTACAAAGTGAAAATAAATGACCAATTGTAGGCATGGGATGAAAACATGAACCGCATCACTCCCCTGCCTGGAAGCGATACCCACGAATGACTGCGTCCGAGGGCTGATACTAAAAATCTGCAATAAAAGTACTAAACGCTAGCCCAAGAAGCATGTGAAACAAATTGGAAAGGCTTGGGCCATAACCACGACTCACGATCCAGACCTAATGATTATGACGGAAACCTGGCTTTCGTCGCGTGTTCAAGATGACGAGCTTGATATACCAAACTAATTCGTAATAAGAAAAGATATAATCGACAGTCACGCGGCGGAGTGGTAGCTATCTTGTATAAAACGTCTTTTCAAGCCACGTCGATGCCGGGCGTGACAGACATTGAGTCATTATGGTGTAAACTTTGGTTTATTGATTTTACCCTGTATATTGGTGCTGCTTACCGGCCTCTGAACGAATCTGCAAATTTTTTTTTTTACATTCTGTACACGTACATGCAATCGAGCGTTCAACCAAATGATAAAATAATGCTGGAGGGAAATTTCGATGTGCCTGAAACTGCTTGGCCCGAACCTCAAGACCCCTTAGCATGCCTTGGCGGAACAAGTTCTATGTGCGATATTTGCTTTAGTTATGAGTTGCCCGATTATGTCACACTTGACACGTACACAGGCTTCCTTGCAGAGTGTCCTGGACCTGATATTCGTGAGCGACTACTTTCTAAAAGAACTAGACGTGAAGATCGTTGACGGCATATCTGACCATTAAATTGTGGTAGCCTCGCTTAGTCTAGATACGGTGCCAAAAAATACCAGAAAGGTTATTCAAGTTTTAGGGTTAAATCGTGCTAATGATGTGGCCATCCTGGATTGTTTTGATTTTCACTTTGACCTTTTTTATGAACTTTTCCTGCGATCAGATAGTTCCACAACTAACCTTTGGAATTCCTTCAAGTCACTAATTTCCCATTGTATGAATACCCATATTCCAACTAAAATCAAAAGAACCGCTAAGCAAAATCCTTGGATAACGCGTAAAATCATTCATACCAGGCGAACAATTAACAGACTCCAAATACGAACAACGATTAGGAAAAGTGCATAAAAGAAAGAACAAATCACGAAGTTCACTAAAGAACTTTTGGGAGCAAAATAAAGTGAGCGAAAAAGAAGTTTTACAACGAAACTCTTTATTTTCTCATCAGAACAGCACAATATAAATTTTGGAGGTACATAAATCCGCGAGCCAAAGTAAGTAACGACACAGCAATCGTCAGCAGCCCGGACAAGGCTAACAACTTCAATGACTACTTTCTTTCAGTCTTTACATGCGACAACGGCGTTGTGCCACCCTACATGAATAGGCAATTGCAAGATACCGTGGGCAACATAACAACATTTGAGGCCGGCATACTCTGTCTTCTTCTTAATTTTGACCCTAAAAAGAGTGCCGGGCCAGATAATATTACAAACGCATTTCTGATCAGGTAAGCAGAATGGATATCAAAATACTTATCACTAATATATAGGAAATCGCTGCAAGAATAAACAATTCCACCCCACTGGAAGCAAGCTAAAGTTATTCCAGTTCATCAATCGGGTAGCAGAGAGAGAATTTCAGACTATAGGCCGATTTCACTTACATCAACGTGTTGCAAATTATTGGAACATGTTATCCTAAAGCATATAACTGCTTTCGTCAAAAAAAGAAAAAAAAACGTTTAAGGTATATGCCGGCACGGTTTTCGATCCGGATTGTCAACTGTCACTCAGTTAATTGAATGTGTGCACACCTTTTCCTCGGTTATAAATCGAAGAAGCCAGGTGGATGTCATCTTTCTAGACCTGTCAAAAGCATTCGACTGGGTCTCACACAATAAACTACTTTTCAAGTTAACGAAGTCTTAGGCGACGGACAAGTTGTAAATGGGATTAAGGACTACCTCTCTGGACAGTCTCAATTGGTGAAAATTAACGGAAATAGCTCAGCTAATAAGACCGTGTGTTCCGGAGTACCTCAGGGTTCAGTACTTTCCCCGCTTCTTTTCGTGCTCTTTAATAATAACATAACTGATAACATCGACATCAACATTACACCCCTTACTGACGATTGTATAATATATTCTGAAATAAAAACTCCTCGGACTACTTAAAATTACAAAGGGCGTTGGACAAGACCTCAGACTGGTGTGAAGAATAGCAGATGCTTAAACGTAAACCTTTCGGTGGACATCCACCTGGTTAGGAATGACAATGAATGAAAGGAAACTCTAACCAAAAATTGATACGGAGCCCGACGTTTCAAGGCCAGTTTGGCCCCTTGATCACGGGTGACTGTTCTTGTCCTTGTCGTCGTCTTGCAAATTGCCCGGTGTTATTGGTTTCTTTAAAGCGGCCGTTGTATCTGCACGTGCTTTATGGTTCGTAGCGCCTCGCGTGAGGCACCGCAAACCGGACACGTAGGCGCTTGGCAGTGTCCCAGCTGACCGGTTGACGCTATTTTCGGTGTTCTGAATATACCAGGACTCTAATAAAAGGCGTCTTGGCCAGTTTCTTTCCGTGCCAAGAATAGAGCATTTGTTGAATTCAATCGTGTGACCCTCTTTTTGGACGTGTTCTGCCAGCGCACTACCCTGCACGTTATTCTTTTTGACGTCATGCTGATGCTGGCGTAGACGTTCCGGAAAGTTTTTAGTTTCTCCAACGTAGGAGGCGGCGCAGTCACCACAGGGGATCCAGTAGACGAGTCCCTGAGCTTTTTCTTTAGGGGACAATCCTTTGGGAGCGAGAAGAGGCGTCCAATGGTGGACACCGGTTTATGTGTCACACTGACGCCGTATTTTCATAAAACGCGCGCGAGAGTCTCGCTTGGGCCCTTGGTGTACGGGACGCATACGCGGTTGGGTGGAGGAGGGGCGTCTTTTCTTTCATTCTGTCTAAGGAAAAAGCTCAGGGACTCGTCTACAGGATCCCCTGTGGTGACTGCGCCGCCTCCTACGTTGGGAAACTAAAAACTTCCCGGAACGTCTACGCCAGCATCAGCATGACGTCAAAAAGAATAACCTGCAGGGTAGTGCGCTGGCAGAACACGTCCAAAAAGAGAGTCACACGATTGAATTCAACAAATGCTCTATTCTTGGCACGGAAAGAAACTGGCGAAGACGCCTTTTATTAGAGTCCTGGTATATTCAGAACACCGAAAATAACGTCAACCGCTCAGCTGGGACACTGCCAAGCGCCTACGTGTCCGGTTTGCGGTGCCTCACGCGAGGCGCTACGACCCATAAAGCACGTGCAGATACAACAGCCGCTTTAAAGAAACCAATAAGACCGGGCAATTTGCAAGACGACGACAAGGACAAGAACAGTCACCCATGATCAAGGGGCCAAACTGGTTTGAAACGTCGGGCTCCGTATCAATTCTTGGTTAGAGTTTCCTTTTATTCATAGCAGATACTTATTAACACAGACAAAACAGTAGCCATGTCCATAAGTAGGAAGAAAAACATGAACGGAAGCACTATACGAAACGTGCACGAGTTCAAGCACTTGGGTGTCTTGTTCACTAGTGATCTGGACTGGGGCATGCACATAGACGCAGTGACCAAAAAAGCGCTATTGTGGCATAACAAGGCGACTCAAATACGCTTCCCGCGATACCAAACTCTTGACCTACACGACACTTATTCGGCCTGGGCTTGAATATGTCAGCCCTGTTTGGTTCCCCTTCACAAAAAACTAACATACGAAAATTGGACAAAGTCCAGAGGCTCGCTGTAAGGTCCATTACCAATAAGTTCGTCACGCGGGATACACCATCTGCGCTGTGCAAAGTGCTCGACATGCGCCATTAGAAAAAAAAAGCTAAGCTTACGAGATTGCAACTAATTTATGAAATAGCCAAAAACTTGACTAAAATACAAAACTCCAAGTCCCTTATTCCCAGTCTTGTGTAGTAACGCGTTATTAGTAACGCGTTACTTTAAATTTGTTACTTTTTGGTAACTTGTAACTGTAACGAGTTACTTTCTAAAAAAATAACCTATAACTGTAGTTCTATTACTTTTTTCTGAGGTAACGATGAAAGTAGCGACGTTACTTTTGTCGTTACTTTATAGCTTTTTATGAACAATATATCATTGAACGAGTACCATCTAGCTATTCCTTGCACTTTCCAAATATTCTGTTCCGACATTTCGAGTGTCAAGTTGGCCTTGTACAAATTTGTGAATACGTTCTTTCTCGCGAGTCACGACCCGAATATAGCCACATGTAGATTTGATGAAAAAAAAATATCCAGTTATCTTTATGCACGCGCTTGTACTTCGTGACTGAACAGTTACATCTCAGTGTCTTGAAGCACTATCTATGTTGCGGTTTTTCTTTTTTCTGTGCAAACGCTTTTTAATCGGGTGAATCAACCGTGAAACAACAATACACGCGGAGGGCACTGCGCATGTTTCGAATTTTGATTTGCGCCACTACTCCGGGGTGGATACTTTCAAACATTAATTTCGAGGAGCAACTGCTGCTACGTTACAATATGAAGTAAAAAGCGTACTTTTCAATTTTATGCAATAAAACTTGGTGAGGGGCGTTCTCTAGTTTTTTCTGATTTTTTGTGTTATAATGAAGTGACTAAAAAGTAACGTCGTTACTTTTCAAAAGTGACTGTAACTGTAACGAGTTACTCTTTTGTTGCGGTAACTGTAACGGTGACTTCGCTGCTTTTTTCTGAAAATAACTGTAACTGTCACGAATTAGTTTTTAAAAGTAGCTGACCCAAGACTGCTTATTCCCTACAAGGCCTAAACAGAGATACTCAGAAAAGTATTCCGGGATAGAAATACTGAGATATATTAACAATGTATTCTGGAATAGAAATACTGAGATACATTTCTTTTTGCTGTATGGGGATATTTGGGAGATACTGCAAAGAGGAAAACTGTATTCAAGAATACAGATAATGAAATACAGATACTGAAATTCAGATACTGAAATACTTTTATTCCTCGAATGACGTCATTTTCCATAAAATTATTTAAGAATGCACTATAAGCTACGCACTGACCCATAAAACGCGAGTCCCAAATGTGGCGCAAGAAACGAACAAACCTGAATTTTCAAGCGAAAAAAACATCTCTCTTTATTCATGAAAGGTTCTCACAAACAGGGAAAAATGAAATCAATTGCACTTCAGTAGGAGAAGGTTCTCAAACAGTTCGTCGTCAAAACAGAAACGGTTCGGTTTTAGTACAGCACCCGCGAACGAGAATAGTCTCCCGCCGCTGCAGAGGAGCATAAGTTGGTATTAAACCGAATAAATACCGCCTTCATGGCTGGGAATTCCAGGAGCATGGAGACATCTTTTCTCGGATCATTAGGATAGCGGAAGACCTCGCCTCTGACGCGAGTCTGTTCAGACGGTGCCGAAACCGAAGAGCTGCCATCTTCAAAGTCGTAGAAACCGTGATTCATCGTTGATGAAGACGCCTTGTCGTTTGGGTCATTTGGGTCTGGTCCGTGACCAGAGATGGCAGTAATTACATTACTGTAATGGAATTACAGTAATTAAATTACTTTTTGGAGTAATGAGTCATTGTAATGAAGTACTACTCTAGGCTAGTAATTTAGTAATGCAGGCAGTAATTTAGAGAAAATTAGTCATTACTTTGAAATTACTTTTGTCCTAAATTAGAAAATTCGTTCTGCAAGCTTTAGCAATGAAGGGAAAATTTATTTTTCATGGTGAAATGTTATGAAAGAGCATCAGAGGAAATAATCGACGGCCGCCTGAGCGCAGAGCCTTGTACGAAGAACTGGACAGATGCACAAAGGAGGGCTGGAAAGGCGAAGGAGAAAAGCTTACGTGTAGACATCGCTGGAAGGCAACGGCTTACGAACTCCAGGCACGAGAGATTCACGGCGTCGTGTCATCACGGCGGTACTACACTTCGTTCATCCCTAAGCTGACAGTGCTGTGGGAGCTGCAAGCCAACCAGAACCTATCAAACGCCTCCTTTAATCACGCGTCTCGTCCCTTTCTCTGCGCGTGGGTATGAACAAGAGCGTGGTTACGTGGCGAACGATAGACGTGTGACTACTCCAACAAACACGTAGCTCTCACCGTTCATCCCTAAGCTGACAGTGCGTCAGCTTAGGGATGAACGGCTCATAGGCTACAAGGCGACGGGCATATCACCTATTTTCACCAGTAAGTTAAACATAATTTAAAACCCGAGAGGACAGGACAAACAGATCCCCAGCCTTGTACTTTTGTCAAGCAAGGTCGAACCGTTAGCTTCGACCATTATGAACAACAAACGACCGGAATAAATAGTTAATTCCAAATGCCTTGTCAAAGCCCCAGAACGTTTTGTGCGTTCTCGAGCAAAATAGGTGCCGCTCGCGGTATGCATCGCTGCCTTCCCTTGGGAAGTTTATTCGGGAAAAAGCCTACAAGCAGATATCGCTCCCGGTTTGCTGGGGAAATACACATATTAGGAAGCTCGCGCCATTCCCTACTGGCGACGCTTCTGCTTAGCAATATTCCGGGCCCTTTGTGTGACAATGCGTAAAAGCTTGGACTCTTCGGGTGTTTTGGAAAAACGCCCTTGAAAGGAATGACCGAGAATAGGTCAACTATACTCGGCGACAACTTTTCTTGGCAATGCAGTGGAGGGTACAGGCATGCGTTCCCTCTCCTCTTTTGAGCGTTGAATAAAGCTGTGCGCAAGCTCTACCCGTCTCCACTGCATTGCCAAGAAAAGCTATAGATTCAGATTGCGTCCGAGGCGGAAGGGAAACGTTTCACGTGACGACTCCTTGTAAGAAAGAGGTGCCATTGCCCGACTTAACAAACTGACACGGACTGCAGCTTCTAAATCAGGAAGACGGAAACACATCACCCTTTTAGTAAGAACCTTCACCCTTGAGTAAACAGGGAAACCGGTGTGTCGACTGTCTTTGTGAGTCATATCTAAAGAAGCTATTCATCATGTTTAATGACTTATGTCGTGTGCGCCAGCAAAACCACTGTTCAATATGGTTCACTTTGAGGCACGTAAGGATGTTGCGGTGTAAACAGGAAGGTTTGAGTTTTGGTACATATAGACCAACTCAGCTTTTTGACATGACATCCCTGCGGTGGCGCAGCTGTCGGCACTGCGCATGCGCAGCGCCTCGTTTCTCCCGGTTCTGGTTCCTGCACACGCGCTGTGTGTGCAAACGAGGGCTTGCTTTGTAAAAACTGTGTTGGAGCATACTGTAAGTAAAATGAGCGCGAATTACTGCCTCAAGGTATTCAAAAGTAATGTCAAAGTAATTTCATTACTTTCGGAAAGTAATTGTAATGTAATGTCATTACCTTTAGTCTGCGGTAATTTGTAATGTAATTTAATTACATTATTGCAGGTTTTAAAAAGTAATTAGCAATGTAATTTAAATTACGTTTTGAAAGTAATTTTGCCATCTCTGTCCGTGACTCTCGGCGGCGCGTGCGAGCAAGTTCTCAAAGTTGAAAGTGTTTGCCACTTCGCTGGATATCCATCGCAGTTTGAAGAAGGGGTGCGAACAGGTAGCGAGTATCGCCTCATCCTTTTCCATTTTGAAGAGCGCTGAAAACCGCTTGCAGAGGCCGGTGAGGCAGCTCTCAATATTAACAGAAACATGCCGGATCTTCTCTTTCAGAAAGATCAGCTTCTTTTCCACTGTGAGCAGCGTTGGAAAGGGCTCTCCGTAGTAGGCATGTCTGCTTTTCTGCATTATGCCAATTGCTGCAAACAAATGAGGTAAACAACATTATGTCAAGTGTCTTGCGCACTGCACAATGTTACATTATGATTAACAATAAGTCGTAATTTTGTAAGTCGTAATTTGTGTAATAAAAATACCTTACCGGCTGCCATTCGATACAGAATCTTACGATATTCCTCCAGGAAATCAAACTCCGCATCTCTGAGTTGTGGTAGGCCAAGCTGCTTCGACAGTGTCCTTAGTTGTCCTTTACTGTTTTTGTTTGTTTTATTGTTTTATTTTGACGCAAAAGTCAAGGAGGTTGGGACAAAAGGAGAATGAATCACCTGACTAGGTCCCAACCACCCGTACAACACACAGACAGCAGGTCTATTTACAACAAACAATTTGAGCAAGAAAAAAAACACTTATATACATACTACGAGTCACATGGTTAGAAACACTAGTTATACTGGAGCAGGTAATCTTGTAGACGCACTCTAAAAACAAACACGGATGTAACTTCGTGTGCCAGTTGATAAATGTAATAGTGTCTGTTCAGTACATCTGGAATGTGATAAGACAATTTTTGAGTCCCATAATTAGTTCTAATTTTAGGCATAGGGAATTGCTGATGTCTTAAGTTGTAATTTGTCTCCTAGGTAGATATGTGTCATAAAATGTAGCGGAGTTATTTCTAATTTGGGAATGAATTGAAATCGCAACTCTCAGGCAGAAAAGATTCTCCAGCTTTAATATTTTATGTTCTATAAAGTAAAGGGCAGTGGAGTCGAACCATGGTACATTGTAAATTATCCGAACCGCTCGTTTCTGTAATATCAGCAATTTGTTCACATTATCTTTTGTTGTTGTGCCCCATACCAATAAGCAATAATGCAATCTCGAGTGAACCAATGACATATAGAGTTGTTTTTTTAACCAGTGTGGGAGAATATATTTTAACTTGTAAATTATTCCGATTGATCTAGAAATATCTCGTCTCATTTCGTTCACATGAGCAGTCCAATTCAAATGTTCGTGGAAGTGAACACCAAGAAATTTAAACGATTCTACTCTTTCAATATTTGAAGTTTGAAATAATATCTTAATTGTTCTAGGAACAAGTTTGTTTTTTGCTCTAAAAATTATATATTTTGTTTTTGTTATATTTAATTGTAGCTGATTGGAATCTAACCACAAGTGGAGTTGACACAGCCAAGTATTTGCCTCTTTTTCTATCTTATCCAAACATTTACCCGAAAAAAATACATTAGTGTCATCTGCATATAAAATTATGTCAGGTGTTTGTGGAATATTTGTTATATCATTAATGTAAAGAAGAAAAAGTAACGGCCCAAGAATTGATCCCTGCGGTACACCATAGTGTATATCTGCTAAAGTGGAACGAGCATCATTAAGAACGGTAAATTGCGAACGTGACGTTAAATAGCTTCGTATTAAATTTAATGCTATGCCTCTTATTCCATATAGCGGTAATTTCCGGAGTAGAACATCGTGTTTTATAGAGTCGAACGCTTTCTTAAAGTCCAAAAATAATCCAAGAGTGAAGCATTGATTTTCAATGTTTTCTAAAATTTTATTTTTTATATGTAACAGTGCCATTTCAGTTGATTTACCTTTTTGAAATCCATACTGGTGATTTGTAATAATGTTATGTTTGTCACAGAATTCCATTAGACGTTTGTAAATGACTCGTTCAACTATTTTTGAGAAAACCGGGAGTACTGATATAGGTCTATAGTTATTCATATTATTTTTTGGACCACCCTTATGAATTACACAGACTCGCGCTATCTTCATTTTTTCAGGGAAGGTACCAGTAGTCAAAATAGCGTTGCAAATATATGAAAGTGGACTGCATATTAAAGAGGAGATTGCTTTTATAGGTTTTGAACACAAACCATCCTCACCACAGGCACCACTATTTCTTAATGATTGAATTATAGTATTTATTTCAATTTCATTGGTGGGGGTTAAAAATATTGAATTATATATGGGTAAGGTAATATAGGATTCACATGTAGGCGCATTCATAGTGGTATTCGTTGTAGGAGAGCCCGATAATAAGAAATGAGAGTTAAATTTGTCAGCTAGAGGTTGACCGGAGTATGTGACATGTTCGATTGTCAGTTCCTTCGGAGCTTCAGGACGTGATTTTGAAGTAAGTTCGTTTACGGCTTGCCACACTTTCCGTGGATCGCCATAGATCTTGCTAAATTTATTATTGTAGTAGTGTGCTTTAGCTTTTTTTATGTCCGCATTTAATCTGTTCCTCACTTTCCTAAATTCTTGTAATATATTTATATCTCTTGTTTTAATAAACTTATCATATAGTTTATTACGCTCCTTGATTCGCTTATATAAAGTACATGATATCCAAGGTTTCTTTGATTTTTTATGCTTTTTAAGTTCTTGCCATGGAAACGATAATTCATAGCAGTTTTTGAGAAGGTTCAAGAAAACATTATACGATTTATTGGGGTCAGTTTCATTGAAAACCGGATCCCAGTTTATATTCGCAGCAGAAGAATAAAATTGCTGAATAGAACTATCATTAATATTTCTAAATATCACAGCAGTGTCATTATAGCCTGATTTGGAGTATGTTGGGCAGACGATAAAAGCAAAAATAGGTAAATGATCACTTAAATCACAAGATAAGACACCAGCAGCCTCTCTATGACAATTCGTAATGCAGAGATCAATTAGCGTTTCTGTTTCTGGCGTTATTCTAGTTGGCAGGTGAATGATATTATCACATCCATATGACTGAACAATATCAAAAAGTTCGAGGGAGCCGCTCGTTTGCGAAATAAGGTCAACATTGAAATCACCTATTAAAACTATGGAAAGATGAAGTGAATTAGCATACTCCAGAACATTCTCAATAAATCTAAAAAACTTCGTTAATGACCCGGCAGGGGGCCTGTAAGCAGCAACCACTACAAGGGAACAATATTTAACAACAAGAGATTCATAGTCAACAGTGACTTTTGAAAATTCGTACAAAACTTCATAATTTAGGTTATCATGAATATAAAGAGAAACCCCCTCCCTTTCGACCAGATCGATATACTCCCTCACATTTATATCCTGGAAACACGACTGCGTCCTCTCTGTTTGTAAACCAAGTTTCGGTAAACACTAAAATATCAAAGGTGTAATGCAAAGAATTCAAGAACATGTCAACGTCATCGTGCTTATTGCCAAGACTTCTAGCGTTCAAATGAAAAAAGGATAACATATTTTTGTTATGAACAAGACGTTTTTGAACAAGAAGCTTAAACGACATCTGATCGTGATAAGTGATTTGTGGGTTCATTTTGAAGGTTATCCCCGCAGTCCGAAGAGTGCTTACACTATCTTATCAAGGTCCGCCTCGGATTCGATCTTGATTGCACGGTCACCCTGCTTTTTTCGAGCGAACAAATTACCGTTCTTCTGCCAGGCAAATTGGTATTCTTTTTCAGCGGCCTTTTCCTTCAACATCCAGAGAAGCTTCTTGTTCATGGCGGTTAGATTATCTTGGAACCAGATATCAGACTTAATATTTTTTAGGTATTGCCTTTTTTCCACCCACTGTTCTCGCGTAACTCGGGAAGCAAAACGAACTAGCACGGCTGGTGCTTTACCAGGTTTTGCTGGAAGCCTGTGGAGGCCCTCCACATCATTTTCCGTCACTTTTGGTAGTTCTAGTGCGCCTGCAAGGTCATTTAGCTTGGTCAGAAGGTTCTCGTGTGCACTTGATGGCAGTCCATGAATCTCCAAATTCTGTCGCCTGCTGTACTGTTCTAGGCTATTCACTTCTTTTTTTAATTTGCTTATTTCTTCATCGTTTTGCTTCCCCTCGACTTTTTCCACACGTTTTTTTAGGTCAGTTATTTCTTTTGATTGCTCATTCATTTTTTTTAGGATTTCATCATATTGGTTTGACATCAGCTGAGTTGACTTCTCAATTTGGTCAACTGTATCCTTGATCAGCATGAGAGAGTCCACTTTTGCATTTATTGTCATGAGTTCGGCAAGCTTTTTGTTGATAGCAGCTAGTTCCTGCATAAGAAAGGGCACCTGTTCAGGCGTTTGTTTTTCAGTGCTTTGTCCGCCTCGGTTTTTCGCAATCAGGCAAGTTTGGCATTTCCACGTATTATTTTTGGAATTTTTAGTTTTGCCCTTGACAGTGTTTTCGCCCGAACATGGTCCCGCGTGATAACCATACCCACAGTCTGAGCATGTCAAGTGCTTGCTAACCTCTGGTAAGGATTCATGGCATGACAAACAAAGTTCCGGGTTCAATGGCTCCGCAGTCGCCATTTGAATAGCGATAGAAAAAAGATCAACACTTCAGCACTTCCGGCAGCAGCAGCGTCAACAATGCGCATAA
>JAZHYW010012709.1:0-50303 GCA_037355805.1 Ixodes ricinus | reverse complement strand
CGCAGGCCGGTATCAAAGCTGGCGAGATGGTCAGTGCTGCTGGTGGTATCACTTTGCCGCTGGCGATGCATTATTGCGGCCTACGGTCAGAGGGAGATGGACTCGCGATGTCACTATGAAGCAGCATGGAGCGGCGTTTTTTTACAGGGGCAACGAACACCGTCTTCGTCCTTCGACCATACCTTCAGCGCCAAACGTCTGATGATCACTTAAAACAGTGAAAATGGATGTAGAAAGAAAAAAAGAAGTAAGTTAATGTGACCAGTATTAATGCCGAAGAAATACCAAATTGCGACTTTTGAGAGCATTTTTTGAAATTGTCGCATTTATTGTAGTCTGGTAAAGTACATTTGTCGATGTCAAATATAAATCATTCGTTTTCTACTTTGTACATACTTGGCTAGAATGCAGTAAAGAAGCCGTTTTTATTAATGCCTCAACAAAAGATATCAATTAAGAACAAAACGAGGTACCAAAGGTGTGCCAAATGTACAGCCGCTCTGGTAATAATTATCTGTGTAACGCGGAGAGGAAAGCACCCATATCACATAGCACTAAACTTCACTTTACTGGTGGTACGTAAATCACCTAGCAACTGGCTCGCCTACATTGCGCTTAAGCTTCCGGGCCGCTGCAGAAGTCACGCTTTTTTAGCGCAAGTGTGAAAGAGATGAACTATTTCTTACTACTGATCACAAAACAAACGAAAATATGAATACATTCGCTTCAAATATTATCAGTCACACTGCCAGAAGCTGCCTATGTTCGAAGTCAACCGAAACGTCCGTACCCAGAGCTGGAGACAACGTCACACGACCCACTACAACGTTCTCCCAGCGGACATCCGCTTCCATAATCGTAAAGATGGTTGGGCTGTGACCGTGATTTTCACCAGCGATGAGGTCACATTTGTAATTGATTTGTTCTGTCGAATGCGCATAGACGCCATATTCAGGTCCTTTGTTCTTTAGAAACAGAATGGCAGCGCAGCACGACAGAAACAGCCCCAGCAATAACAATAGAGTGAACAGGTTTCCCCTTCCATCGCTCTTTGGCATCAAATTTTTTTTTATTCATAAAGTCATTTGCGCGCTGTTTTTTCAGGGGCAGATACAATGCAAAGCGCGCAGATTTCTGTTAACAAACAATGATATTTTTTTCCTGATGGCAGCGTTGGGTTTCCACGAAAAAAACGCCAGAGAGCACACCAAAATGCACCATAAACCCCCTCTTTTTTTCTTCTGCGCCCTTCCTCCTGGGTGAGTGCCATTCCATGCTCTCTCTCTCTCTCTCTCTCTCTCCCCCCCCCCCCCCCCCCCCCCCCCCCCCCCCCCCCCACGGTTTTACACCCCCCCGATCCACAGCGCCCTCACCAGCGCACTTGCACATCGGGAAACCAAGCCCTCCGGGCTGCACACCTCCCCATTCTAGTACACCCTAACTCGGGTTACAGAAGCCACACCACTCGAGCCTGGCAAATCCTTTTTTTCTTCGTTTTGCTTTTTGCCGTGTGCACAAATTTTTCTTTTGTGATGTTGGTGCGACCCAGAACTCGCCCACCTCGCGGAGCTCTGGAGGAACTGTGACATACGCTCCTTGCTGGGCAGCCCAGCGTTTGGCAGGGCCGGGGCAGGGGCGTTTATACTAAGAGAGTTTGCCCTTCTTAAGGATATTTGACAGCCTGGCGACCACAGAAGTGTAGTCTGACAACCCGGGAGGACTACTCCGTCCGGGCCATTTTGGGGTTCTGACTCATAGGAACCTATGTGATTTCTCAGAATAAAGCAGACAAAGAAGTAACGCTATTTTGTATTATCGCGAAATCTGCTGGTTCTAGCGGGCAACAAGCTCCGCCCATTGGCCAAACCTCTCTCAGTATAAACGTCTCTCGGCCGGGGAAGAGCTTTCACGCCAAAAATCTCAGAGGTCATGCCTGAGATTACCCTCTGGTTGGCTGAGCGATTTAACCTTCCTTCACGCTTAGCGATACTTTCTGCTTACCTTTCAACGAACCAAGTAGGTTGCTTCGAAATATTTATTTTGAGATTGGCTTTTCATTTCTGCAAATGGTGATTACCACTCTTCGGTGACGTGTGGTGTTGACGAAGAAATTGTGGCTCCAGGAATAGGAAAGGTAAGACGTAAAGTGCGCAAATTGACTGGGCATCGAGTGACTCCATCTAACATGTCTTATCTGCGCGGGTAGGCGGCTTCGACCATCAAGACAGTTCGTGAAAAGCCTCATATGTTACGTCTTAAGTGCTGCTCCTGTTGCCTCCCGAAGGCAGTGACGTTTTCACATGTGTGCGAAACCGCTGACTGCTTTGCTTGCGGTAGCTGCTTGAAAGCACTGGAAGGGTGGGGGTGAAGGGGGGGGCAGACGTGCCGTTGATCCCTATTGAAAAACCGTCTCTGGGGCCAACTGGGATTTCACTTTCCCACTGGGAAAGGGAAGTAACCTTGCAAAATGTTTAAGGGTTTGAGATGTTCGTCAAAGTTTTCTAAGGGGCCTGACGTACCCGTCAAGAATTCCTAAGGGGTGTAAGAGACCCGCCATAGGTTTTTGGAGACTTGTAAGGCGTGTCCCAATCCTTTCCGTGGAACAACAGCACCGATGAAAATCATTTTAACGGGTCTGTGGGAGCAGCTCACATGACCCTTCAGGATTTAAACATCGGGGAATCCGCTTGGCCATTTGTATCGGGCGGCCGCAACGAGTGTAGGAAATTGAGAAGACGTTGCCCCGTCCCTATCCTGTCGTGGCCGTGGTTAACGTGGCCCCATTTGTGTGTGTGTCCTGCGTACGTTTCAAAGACTGAACTAGGGACTCCCAAGGACGCCGAGTCCTCGCTCATGGGGGAGAGAGGGTGCGGGGGAAAATGCGTAGGGACTTTTTGCTCTTTGCTTGAAGGTAACCTGTTTTTAGTCAGTCGAAATACAGCCTTCGTCAGTTGCTGGTCGCCCCGTTTTTTCTCCGTCAACGAGCGAAAACTAAATGCGGTACAATGAGCAGACGCTCAGAAATGCTGGCTTTGCGTCCCATGGGTGGGACCTCTCTTCTAGAACAGCTGGATGTACGGATCAAGAAGGCCTCTCGGTGCCCTGTTTTTAGAGTGCAGCTCTTATGCGCCCGTTCCCGAGTTTCGCGGCGTCGGCGTCGCCGTCGGCGTCACCGCGCTAGATTTAGCGGAAAAATTGACGTCACGTGACATCAACACCATTTCAGTTTCCCGCTAAACTGTAGGGGAAAACGACGTCACAAGACTTGTCGTCACGTCACCTATGAAAAAATTCAGTTTCTCCGCTAGATTTAGCAGGAAAATTGACGTCACGTGACCTCAACAGCCATTCAATTCCCCGGTAAATTTAGCGGGAAAATGGACGTCACGTGACCTCAACATCAATTGTTTCCGTGCTAAATTGAAGCGGGGGAAATGACGTCCCATGACTTGGTGTCACATCACCTATGAACAAATTCATTTTATTCGCTAGATTTAGCGGGAAAATTGACGTCACGGGACCTCAACAGCCATTCAATTCCCCGGTAAATTTAGCGGGGAATGGAATTGCTGTTGAGGTCACATGGCGTCAATTTTTCAGCTAAAATATAGTGGGGAAACTGTGGGAGAAGGGGAGGCTGTGAAGGAGGAGGGGAGGGGAAGGCACGGAGGAGGAGAGAGGAGGAAAAAGAGGAGGGAGGAGGACGGAGAGGACGAAGGAGCAGGAGGGGCATACCCTCCTCTTCGTACCCTCCCTCCTCCTCAAGAGCTGCGCTCTAATTTCGCGTTACAGAGATTTGTAAACGTCTTTCATTTTTTTTTATGGGGAGTGTTAGTAGATCATTTTGATACCTCCGTGGACAATATATCTGATACTTCGCTGACGAATTTGCGCATGCATAATATCGTTATCGAAAAAAAAAAGAAAAGGATCAACTAAAACTTACTAATAGGGAATTTTTGGAGATTGTATTCTCTCCTCCGCTTTCCTTGCCTGCAAAGTTACGGATCTCCTAGCGGGTTCCAAAGAGCAAGTCGTGACACGGCAGAAACGGTCTACGAAAGCTTAAGAGGGAATTTTATTAGATAGTTCTGACAATTTCGTTAAATGCATTCGAAACTTCGCCGGCGCCTTTGCTACACTCTCCGTATCGTTATTAGGCATGATTATTGGACAGGAAAACACCGTTTACTGAAATTTGATATTTACGTTGCCGAGATCTTTAACGATTGAAAATTTACAAAAGGAAACACATGCAAAGGGAAGCTTACCGATTTTTTTTCAGTCGCTATCGATCCACGGACTTTGTCCGATACAAATCTTTTACTCCTAAGTACCAGAATGGTGTTTACTAACATGCAATTATTGTTGAATTCCTACATGGTTATTACTTTATTGATATTCAAGTATTCAAACTGTAATAACACAACCATAGAACGAAACACAACAAATTCATCATGCCCATATCGCCTTATTAAATGTACCGAAAATGAAACTGTCCATCGACGAATGCTGTGAATAGAGCAAACATGTGTGCTTTTCTCGTTAATGATTTCAAAACTCAAGTTTAACATACCGACCAACTTTGGCCATATGGCTGGAAGCATGTTCAAAATAAAATAGAATAAGTAAAGAAAAAGAACAACAACCAACATTTATTTTCATTACACTCAGTGACCCAGAACAAAAGTCAGTCCCGTCCAAAACATTTCCCCGAAACACATTTCAGTTCGTTCGTGATCACTTGCGAACCAATCATAAACAACCAGCGGCCTTTCGTTCATAGCAGACGGCCAACTCGCAAACGACGCTTTTCAGAAGTAGTGGGCGCCACCTAGTTGTTGCTACGCGAATGATCCAAATCCGGCATTGTTAGGGCACGTATTGGACACGAGTGCTGACGTCGCTGTTCGGCGAGGACTCGAATCCAATCACACGCTTCGTACCCCAATAGAAGGATGGATAGATGTTAATGGCTATACCTTTGTAAAGGGCGGTAGCTTGCGCCACCTAGCCCAAGTCTAAAAAGACAACCAATGATTCCTCCGCTGTCAAGCCAATTTTCTCCAAACAAATGGCGACCCCAATGTTGCTCGATGAGGCTTTCGGAAAAAAGAGCGTGTTGTAATGGCAGATCGGAAAGCGACTTCCGCGCTTCTAGGTTTACGAAACGGGAACGAGGAGAAAGACGCATCTGTTATCCACGAAAGCCCGAGGATCCATTGAAACTTGCACGGCGGACGATATAGGTTAATCGTTTGAGCGAGAAGTTATCTATATAAAACAATCGCCTAGGCGAATTCGGCTTTCATTATAGAACCCTTTCTGCTTGCACTCCGTTTCATCTCATAGGATGAACCTCGACGTGGACGCTACGACAGTATCCCAGCCAATCCGGCGCAGTGACACGTCTCACGTAACTCCAGCTCGTCGCCCGCTGGTTTGATCGCTGCGTGTCTCCTCGAGGGTCACGTGACAACCACATGCCCTGTGATTGGTTGGGACGGCTCGTGCATCCACTGTATGGTTCAACGCCTAGTCAGCCGGAGCATAGAGTGGCCTTGAGCAAACGTCAGCTTAGAAAGAATATTATCCCGGACAATATAAGCTGCCATGGACGTTCATCACCCCCTGTCACAACTGCTGCACTTTCTAAAAAAAAGAAAAAAAGAAGCTTTGTGAGGACTTTGGGAGAAACAGGTAATGTGGGTGACGTTTTCGAACTCTAAGGCAAACTGAGAGACAATGGAAATATGTGGGAATCGCAGAAGCAGGAGAAGGTACGATTTGGTGTTGCAGCTCACATTGTCCGTGGAAAGGGGGGGGGGGGTGCAAGGAGAGAGGCGTGAAAGGAGAACGAGACGGACTTGGCTTCCGGCGATTCAGTCTTAATTTGAAGCGAATCATCACAATACGCGCAACTTCATATCTCAAGATGATACCTATAGTCTGGATCACAATTGCGACGTTCTTCACCTCGCTTGGAATCAGTGTTCCGTGGATTGATATGTGGGTCTGCAAATGAGGGGAAATCGAGCTCGACAAACTGCAACCTGTGTACGTACCAAAGAAATTTATCGTGCATAGCTCAGGTTCTGTGTGCTAGGGGGAGATAGATAAACCTCGAAAATTAACTCGTCGAGCCATTCTTATCGAAACTCACAGAAACAAATTACATAAGCTTGATTATGCCCGCGAGGAGCCGGGAGCATACCACATTGGGCGCATACTACACACATGATGTCTGTGGTTCACATTAGACCCGTCTCGGTTAGCATCAGCTTCAGTCGCCAACCGCACTTGAAGTGTGCAGGTGGTGATTTGCGTAAGGTACATATTTGTGAGCGTGATGAAAGTTTATATATACAAACAGGGTGTCAAAAAAAAAAAAACAGTTTTTTTTACCGGAAAAATAAATTAGGCGTCGCCGAACGCTCATTCTCCACCCAAAAGCTAGCGCTAGATGTCGCAACCAGATGCCAAAGTTTCAGCCCGATCCGATACCTTAATCAAAAGTTATAACTGATTTTCTGAAAATTTCAATGGGAAAATGGAGCCCATTTTTGCCCGTTTCGTTTTCGGTGCATAGAGCCCATATGTATTTGAAACTCCGTCGCCGCCGTTTTCCGGTATCACATATTAAGTCTAAAGATGACGACATCGGTAGCTTTGTCTCCTTGGTGCTACCGGTTCAACCTCACGTGTGGTTTCGATCTGGACGAGCATCGTACCAGCGTGCGGTCTGCGTCACTAGAGGTTCGCCCCTGGTACTGCCTCTGACCAAATGTCTCGCTGACAGTGAGACACCATTTGGGCTGACTAACTTGCCATTGTCTAAACATGCACAAATCGCCATTACGTTTTAGTACTTTAACCGATTGAGAGCACTACTGGCTTTTTTTTCAGTTATCCGGACCGCCAGCGATTGCCTTAGCGACCAGATTGAGGGAATTCCTACACACAAAGGAATGGGAAGTCTGGCCCTGACTACGACGGGGGTAGACTCAACGATGACAAGGTTTCACAAATAAAAATGAGTCCTCAAGTTCAGGACGACCTTGAGGACTCATAGAGGTATTGTCTTAAATAGCCCAAATAAGGAATGGAAGGAGGAGACACAGAAAGGAAAGAGCGCGCTCACAACTGAGGTTTTACTGAAGAGGTAGTAAGGAGATAGTGACAGACTCAAGTGCGGTAATATTAATAAAGTAAGGAAGAGTGAGGAAGTAAGTTACAAAAATGAACCTCTCTGCATTCTATGCATTAAAGGACGAAGAGATACTGAACCGGCATTTCGAGCTCACAAAACAAGGGCTGGACGGATAGGCGGGACGCTGCAAACCCTAAGGCCCGCTTCAGACGGGGCAACCTTGCAGCAATTTTAGAGGCTGCTGGCGGGTTGTTCCCTTAGCTTTCCTACATCGACACGAATTGCTGAGATCGGGTCCGCTCGAAACGGACGAGCAACTCGAGCCGTTTGAAGCGGCAGCAGCCAATCAGGGACGCGATGTTTTCACGTGACACCCCCGTGGTGGTGATGATGACAGCTAAAGACTCGGTTCTGGTTTGAAATCGATCGTTTTTGGAAATAAACCTTTTCAGAAAGATGAGTTAGTATTCTCAACGCCGTTCAAAGATATAAAAACACGTTTTTAGCACGTAGCTGTGCGTCTAAATAGTGCAAGCAAATTCAAAGTGAATGATGATGATGGCAAGTCGTAGCAATTCGGTTGCTGCGTGTGAACGCGGTCGGCCCGTGTTGCTGGTGTTGCGACGTCAAGTTGCTGGGTGAAATTGCCCCGTCTTAAGCGGGCCTAAAACATCACTCATGAAGCGATATCTATAACGGATCGCCGTATTTTTCGAAAAGAAGTGCGCGATTGAACACGGTTGACGAGGCCGACGAGACAAGTCGCGTCACGATTCTCAATCCTCTCCCTCCTCGCCACGTCCCGTAGAGTTGGTGAACCGAAGCGAGGAGGGGAGAAGCGAGGCCGCTTCCCTCATTCTCAAATTTTCCAGAAGGACAGTGACGTCATAGCCCTCGCTTGATCGCGCCCTTATTTTTCAAAAATACGGCCATCCGTTTGAGATATCGACGTACGAGCGATGGTTTGGAGTTAGTAGCGTTTCCCGTTCATTACTTCTGAGGCCTTACTTTGCGAAATCCAAGTTTCGGTTCAGTATTCCACTAAAGGTGAATGTCGCTGCCAACTGTTTCACGAAACAAGCACACACTTTCATTATGAAAGAATAAGCTTTCTTCGTTGGGAAAGGTTAGGTAATGCTACAGACGGTTTAAGCACGCGCCGTATTGAACCGCCATTGCCGGCCTTACTGAGATGCCGAGCCACTGAAGTGGGCGATGACGATCCTCCACACGAGCCTATGATGGAAAAAAGGACACAGTAGCACACAAAGTGGCAATAACCTGTCCTACTGTGGAATTAATGAAGTAAAGGAACGGGTAAGTGGAAACAAAAACTGAAGGTCGAGTTGGCGGTGCCCTTGCAGAGTTGCCTGAAAGGGTCTATTAGCGGCGAGATGTTTTAGTGGCGCCCTCCTATGGTTACCCTTCGTGACGTCATTACCTTGCGGACAACAAGTTCGATGGTGTTTGTAAGGAGTATGGTGGAAGCTTGAAATCATTGCGCTCTTAAAGCAACACTACCAACACCGTCGAAATTGAAGTTCTTCCATTCTCTTATTTGCGTCGATGAGAAATCCTTTGCTGACGTCATAGTCAGCATTCGGCCAATCGCGGAAGGCCGACCACAGCGCGCTGATCGTGCACGTCGCCAATAGAGGATCGGCAATACCACTGGCCGCTGCCATGTTTCTGCTCGTGCGGACAAGCTTGCCGAAGCCATGTTCACGCGCAAGCTGCACGTGCTTGCACGCATGGGGCACCAGTCGGGGTGCTCATGCTTTCAATTGTCTATAGGAGTATTCACTGGACGCCATATTTGTGGGTGCTGTTTAGAGCGCATACTCCGAACGATCTCACATCAATAGGCTGCTAAGAACGGTAGTCTGCTTGATGGTGCGGAATGCACGTTGCAAATAACAGTGAAAGCTCGCCATCAGCACGCGCTCAGCACTTTCGCACGCAGCTATGGCCGCCAGTAACATACTTCCTATACTCTGTTTCATGCGAGCGAGGCCAAAGCTTCACGCGCGAGCATGTGGCCCTGAACAATGCTTCCACTGCACGAGCGCGTGCTTGGCGGGAACGCTGAAAGTCCGGAGTCTCGCTCTTGTAGCGTTTGCTACGCTCACAACTGGAGGTGACACGATATAGACTGATTTTCATTGTTGTCACACTGGCGGTCCGGTAAGAAAAAACAGTCATCTTCAAAACAAGAAACAAACGTCTACGCTTTTTTTAAGTTGCACTTGCGTTGCATTAGGGCGTTCACTCATTACTTCGTACTA
Organism: Ixodes ricinus; assembly: GCA_037355805.1. Classification (NCBI taxonomy): domain Eukaryota; kingdom Metazoa; phylum Arthropoda; class Arachnida; order Ixodida; family Ixodidae; genus Ixodes; species Ixodes ricinus. Next base: position 40,868 of record JAZHYW010012709.1, on the reverse strand, counting down.
ATTCATTATATCTGTTTGCATTTCGTTTCAGCCTGTTCCCAGAATGAGGGAAAGCCCCGTTTGGAGAGGAACGATAAAGCCAGAAAGACGTGGAAAAAGCGCTCTAAACCCTTGCGACTTTGATGACTTCGGAGGCACAGCAAGACTCTGTCGTACAGGCAGACCGGTACGCACAGTTTTTTGTGCCAATTGTCTCGATCTAGAAATCATCCATGGCGGCTTGTACCTCCGCTCCTCCGCGGTGCGCACGGTCAACTCCCGCTATAGTCGGTGACAGGTTAAAAATCCAGGGGAAACTACTCCCAATTTTTTTCTATCTAGCAGAGCGAACGCTGGAAATGTGGCGACCTCCTTTCCACCGTTCCCTCTGCTAGTGCGGAAAGGGCTGGGAAGAGTTTTCCCGGAATTCCATTTAGCGCTCTCTGGGCGGCACCATTTTGTTCGACAACAGCGCCCTCTCCATACATCTGGGAAATTCAGCGGGTTCGGTGGGGTAAAATGAGAGAGAAGGCACGCGCCCGACTCCGCTAGCAGACGACAAACCGGGAGGTTGCCATTCTCCATCTTTGGGCTGAGCGGCGGGCTGTACGGAACATCGAACTTCGCTCGTGGCTGCCGTTGTGAAGTGGTTCGCGTTCCTAGAATAGTTGTGGCTAGTGGCCACTAAATAGCTACGCTTCTGAGTAACGACACTTGGCCATATTGTGGCTTAAAATCATGGTTGCCAGTTATTCAAGCTTTATCTGAAATCACAGGAAACGCCTTTTCCGTCCCCCACAGATGGTTGAACAGTCCGCGACAGAGAAAAGCAACATTACATGAGCTTCCTAACACCGAATCTGATGCTGAGGAAGTCGCACTTTTGAATCATGACGATCTGCAGTTGCGTTTGCTCTGCACAAGCCCCAATATGGCGGCGCCCACAACAATGTTGGGGAACGGAGTGCCGATACTCTAAGCGCAGCTCATTTAGTGGCTCTAGTTGTGGCTACTCCAAAATCAGCCTATTCGCGACTCCAACTAACTATAGGTGGCGCCACTCATTTTCCAAAATGGCGGTTATAGTGAGGGTCGGAGATGCGTGCCGCTGTTGAGCCTGTCTAGTGTGCTGGCTTCACTGAGCGACACAAATTATTTCTGGTAATACGAGGAAGCTAGGGTGTTATGAGCGCAGGTCACCTCTTTACCCTGAAAACAAGAACGGTGTTTAGCGTAATATTTACGCAAGGATGCGCGTTTTAATTCTGGAGCGAAACCGAAACTAACCTCTATTTTGGATTTAATTTCTCGATATAGGTCTTAATTTCGGATTCTTTCATAACTCAAGATGTGTCTCACATCGTAATTATTTAGTTAGAGAAGTTGTTCGCGGAAACTTTATTTTGTGACATACATGTTCGATCCAGGCTGATATTTGTAGTTGTTGTAGTTGTTGAAAAAATCAGTGCTGATATTTGTGCGTTCTCGCTGCCTTTTCTCGCTCAGATAATTGTCATGGGAAATAATGAACTGCGGGCCTTTTAATGGGTTTTTGGGTATTTAGATGATTAATTGGTTTAACATTATTCCCAGCACAAGAATAAGAGAATAATTCCAATTTTTACAATATGTCCACAAAACGTATAAATTAATAAACGCTGTTCTCACTGCAACAACCCAAAGACGGAATCCGAGTCAGACAGCTGAAGTGTGTGTGTGTTTTTATAGCAACGCGTGACGCATAGGACTTTATATTACATCCAGTGTTTGACTGTTTGTCTATCTTGATAACGATGTCAGAGTTTTTCATATGCTAAAAAGAAAACAAAATTATACCTTTCTGGAAAGACTATTATGGTTAAATGGCGTATTTTCGTGATCTTGGCGTTAATTGGGGGCATACATTGCCGCGATTTGTATTAATAATAATAATATTAAAATTCAGATATTTTAATACGTAATTTTTCAAGCTCTAATATAATTTGTTGCTTATGATCTAATTTCAAACGCGCGAACAAATATGACAATCAAAAGTGTGCTAATTATCATCACTGGTGCCAATTGCAGCATTTTTAATTACCAAGTAATAAAATAAAAATAGTCTAAAATCAATGAAAACATTCTAGCTAATGTGAGAAATCCATGTAAAATTACATTAATTGTGGGTAAAGTATATTTTGCTATCAAAGTCGCGACTTTTGACAATCGGCAAAACGTCCAAAGTCGCCGCCAATATCCTTCCAAACCAAATGCCCAAAAATAATAAAAAAAATAAACTTTTTTAATTATTAATTTTTTCATAACATTTAGTTACTTTCATTTTTACGCTCCGTCGTTTTGCCAATCTCAGCCTTTCCAGTTCGAAGGAACGCCTACCTGCTTGCACGTCTGCTCACTGCAGCACGTTTCGTTGGCGTTGGAAGCCGGTGAAACAGTAGTGAGTTTTAGTATTGCGTATACGAGCGAACGCAAGCGCTGTGTGTTTGCGTTAGCTTTGCGTGTTCCACACTGCGCGTGCGCGGAGCCCAAAATTGCGGTCTTGGATGGCGCATGGCGATGAGGCGCACGCACAACGTGGGGCACGCAACTCTAACGCAAACGCACACCGCTTGCGTTTGCTTCTATGCGCAATACTAAAACTCTCCAGTAAGGTACAATCCCATACCGGCTGCAGCACTACGTTGGGACAGTGAAGAGTGTTGTTTGCATTCGGAAATGACATTTCGCGAGCCATGATCGCGAGCAGTTCCGCCGTGCCCGCTGAGCAGGAGAATCGGGGGACCCTCACTAGAGCGCTTCCCGTTTCCGCCGCGGGAGGGCGAGCGTCGAGCTGGAGACGCGAATAGCTCTATGTTGTTCTATTTCGCTAAATGATCAACTAGCATATCTTTTTTCCGTTACTTTATAGCAGTTGAGTCAGCCGGCAGTACTACCCTCAACTACTGGAGTGTATTGCGGCAGGAGAGCGCGTTTTTATTTATTATTTCAGACTTCCACTCATAGTCGCTAAAGGCCTACAGCAGTACGAACTTTGTATAGTAAAAAGTACAGCAACTGGATTTACTTTTTGCCGGAGAGACCGGCCAATCTGACACAGTTTTCTCTATTTTTTTTATTTGCACGCAGGTAACAGCGCAATTGGACCCTGTTAGTCTTTTTATCTAGCATAGTATTACACGATAACTGGCATACCAAAATCTGCGCATCTGCACTTGAAATTTCCAAAATGACGCGATTTTAAACAGAGTTTGTACGCCAGCCGGATGCTAGGTACTGCCCACTTGGCGGAGCAGACGACATGCGGGTGAGAGGGGAGGGCATTTTTTCTCTCTATTACCCTCTCTGCTATGACCCTAATGGAACGGTCTACAGAATGTATGCGGACACAGCGCCACGATAACGACGCCGGCGTTCGTTCGTACTTGTTGCCGGAACTTATACGGCCAACCGCCAGGATTGCGACATCCGACAACATGACGCCGGCTTCCGTGACGTCATTTATTGCTACTTCGGGATAACTTTCGATGTACGGGCTGGATAGAACGGTAAACTCACCAGTCAAAGGCGTGTTTCAGGCGTCGTAATTAGGTGAACACAAACTACCGTTTCCAGCATTGATACACACAAAAAATTTTACACCCCTAAGGGTTGCAAATAGGGTCCTCCAGAGATTTAAACCCATGACTACTCTCTTTTAGCACATCCATCTTAATACACCTTTTTGATCCCAAATTTAGAGAACTGTATCATAGATACACCCCCATTTTTAAAGGTGCAGAAAGGTTGTGGAAGGGTGCTATGGTAAAGTGAGAACATCCTTCATTTTCGAAGGGTGACACCAGCTTCAAACAGCTTGTTTTAGCAACTATGACGATTAAGTACTGCCTTTACCAGTGTCTTTTACTTGGAGATATATTCCTTGAACTTAGTTTTTTTGTGAGGGCAATATGGACAGTTCCGGGGACAGATTAATTGAGCGACTGCTATCGGGAAAATCCGAGGAAAGATGCCCACACTCGAGGTGATCAGAGAAGGAGGAAGTGAATATAGAACAATTGAGAACGACAGTGATGAGGATCATGATGAAGATGAAGTAGGTGTTAACCTTGAGCACAATCACAATATTAGGCTCTACGTGGAGCATTGACGACAACAAATCAACATGCCTACAACCTTCGTAATTCAAAGACACATGCGAATGACGGTGGAGCTATCACAGGGTCGTGATTCCTCTGTCACGCGTGATTCGTTGCGTATTTGCTTGCTATTTAGGTGCACCAGATAACTGCACGTGGTACTTTTTCTGCTTGTAAACTTGCTGCTCGCAAAGGAATATCCCCAGAGTGTTGTTAAGATCACCAGCATACTGTTTTAGCTCGTTCATCAGCGTTCTAACGATGTTTCCGTAGTACCCTTAGGTGTTACAGAAACACCTAAGTGTGTTAGGTAGAATATTCTTAAGTGCTACAGTACCTTTTTAACCCTCCTAGGTGTTACCAAAGGGTGATCCAAGAGTGTCCTGTAACCCCCAAGGGTGTCACAAAACCCTTTTCCTAGTGAAAAAGCGATTTGTATGAGAAATGTCTTGTGTCCAATAAACACATATGAATCATACAACATATATAAGACGATAAAAGAACCATATAAAACGATATAATATATATAAGAGCATATAAGAACCATAAAAGAAACTTGTGAGAAGTCTCTTATAAGTTTTTTTATATGTTTCTTATATATGCCTTATATGGTTCCTATATATTTCTTATATAGTTCTTACATGGTTCTTACATGGTTCCTATATGTTCTTATATATCTTTTATGATTCATACGTGTTTATTCGACTCAGAAATTTCTTACAGAAATGAGATTTTTCAATAGGGTGGGGCTTGAAGGCCCGGCGACAAGCACATATTCCCATTCTTAAAGGGGCACTGACACGCGAAAGGTCGTTTTTGCTTTAGTCGTCATAAACGATGCAAGTTGTAGTCATAAACACGGAAATAAATACCAAAACGCAAAAAAAACAATTACCACGGGCGCGCGATTTTTTGTTTTTGGCGTTTTTTCTTTCCGCTTCTCACCTCCTCGCTTTTTTTATTTGTGACGTAATCGATTATTAAATTTATAATTTTTGTAAGCAACATTTTTATAACATTTAATAACGGCATTTGTAAAACATGGTTTTTAACACTATTGCGAACGCACAACGGCCCTTCTTTTAAATACCGAACATCGGAGTCCGGTGTGATCTTCGCCTTCCTGGCTTTTTAATTTTTATCCTCCGAAAAACATGGCGGCGCTCGACGCATCTAGCACTGACGATGATCGGTGAGTCGGGGAATCGGATGAAATTCTCTTTTTAGGTGCCCGTTTACCTCTGCAGTCTTCGAAAAGGAAATCAGTCAAGCGGTCAAAACAACTGGGTTTGGTGTCTGTGTATACCGTAGTTTCGGTTGTGACTCCGCTGGGGTAGCCTTTCACGCAAAACCGGCGCGACGTGGCCCTTCACGTCGCTCACAAAAGTCCACTGCGCGTTCTCTTCGACCTCATACCTTTTCAAAGAATTTGAGTTCGTTGAAAGAGCTTTAGAGGAACTTCAGACTCGAAAGTGAAGCGTCGTCAGCTCACAGCGATAGGCGGCACTAGGGTGCCTACATGTTTCCGCCGCTCCGCTGTTTCGGGTGGCGACAACGTTTGTGATACCTGTTGCCGACAAACCAGTGTTGCCTACCTCGCTACCATGGCAACCTCCGCTGTTGTCGTCGACCATTTTGTCACACTCGCCGGTCGTGCGCTCGGACTACGCCGCTAATCCTCGTTAGGGCTAGGGAGCGCTCACCGCTCTCGTTCCGACGGCGAGGTTTCGGCGTTCAATGCCGGTCTGTGACTGTGGCGTTTCATTTTGTCGCGGGAACTCGCGTTTAGATAAAAGCAACGCACACTTCCTGCTCGCAACTTAAAAAATATGAAACACCCGAGTGAAGAGAGCGACAGTCACGACGACCGCCATCCCGCTGAGCCTCTGACTCCTCTTATGAACGGAAACGGAAGTGGCCTCACAGTGTTGCCGGTGTGTCGAGGAATTCAACGTTGTGTACGTTTAGCGAAATAAGAAGTGGGAAAAAATGGCGGTGGGAGAGGATCTGGGAAAGGGCAACAAGAAGTTGGCGCCACCCTAAAGCGGAGCGGAAACATGTAGGCACCCTAGGCGGCACGCACGGAGCGGTTCATCGCGTGACGCGGGCGAACACTACACGGCAGGCGTGACAGAAACTCGAGTTGCGGGACGACTCAATCTCTGACGTCACTGCACTGGCGCGGATCTCGCGGGAACTTCAAATTCGGCTTTGAGGATTTTTTGTTTACTTCACAAATACTGATTTTCCAAGTTTTGAATTTTGTAGGTAATGTCCAGGCATCGTCTTGAATCGTTTCAGATAAGAAAAAAATATATGATTTTCATCTGTTAGTGCCACTTTAGGGGTGTCAAAATTTTCGGTTTGAACGACTCTTCGTGCTGTTAATTCAATGATTATTTTAATGGGCTCCAATTTTGTTTTCTAGTCTAACCCAATGGGCAAGTGCATTCGAAGCCTGTTGGAAACGAATCCAGATGTAAGTACGGAAGCCACTAACTCCATCATGCCATTCTTGGGGGTGGGAATGGGCGACCATCACCAGACCACGTCGTTTTATTCTTCGCTGTGCTCAGATATTTATGTTCTCATTACTAAATTTATAACGTATTTTAACGACAAATTACAAGTTTTAAATAATATACCCGATTTACTTCCAGGACATCGTATTATAAATAAAAAGTTGTTGAGTGATCAGCTCACTTGTGTTCCCTATGCAAGTTGCAAGCGTTCGTGTAACGTCGCTATTTCGTGGCGTCAATAATTTGTTATAATCGAGTATTGTTGTTAGACCCGAAGTAAGAAATCCATAGCAGGTTTTTTGTTTTAGAAAAAATACGACTAAATACCTTATTTTAAGGAGTCATGTAAGTACCATACTTGGCTACTTTGTATACATATACAGGCAACAAATTGGGATAATTCTGACTTGAGCTTATATACGTGTGCATTTTATTTCGACACTCGCATGACTAAACCACATACCAAAATATTTTGCTCGGTTAACCGATTTCTTGATTCGATCGCAAATAATATCGAGCGTTTTTTTTGTTTTTCCAAAACTGTGTTGCTGGTTTTACAATCCCATATCTTTGTTTCGCTGCTCAGTTGTGATCTTTTGGACTGCGGCCATTTCGGAAGTTCTATATAATAGGCGTTTGCCTTTTCTTCTTCTTTTCTGGACGTTGCACTGTTTATTCAATATAATCAGAATACAGCTCACAAAAAGTGCAGCACGTGGCTTATTGATATTGACGTTTATTGCTTCGTCATTGGCTCTTCGACCTTCTTACCGACTGGCTGCAGCAATCTCATTGACTGACGAACGTTAAAAAAATGCACCGAACCTTTCACGTCCAGCGTTTATTAAGTTGTCAGTGCATAACCTCCTATATACTGACAAAGCCTGGCAGATCGCCACGAGAAGCGGCCGCCGAAATGGAAAAAGTGGAGCGGCAGACAACGGATGAGAAAAGAGTCACGTGACTGGCGCCCCGCTGCGGCGAGACGCCGAAACAAACTTCTCCCGAACGAACAAGTGTGTTTTGGGTCCTCGCCACTGTAAAAGCTGTGCGTTGACGTCCAGGTTCCCCGAGAAATTGCTCTTTGATGCTCTATGCCCAGATCCTCGCCCTCCTAATCTGCGACCGCGCACTCTATGGCTCCGTCGTCGAAATGCCAGGCTTTGCGAGTATAGAGGAGGCTATGGTCAGTGCCTATATTATGAAGATATCACTGTTGACGGCACACATTGCCAGCTCCAGGAAATCTGAATGCTCGCGATATGGTTGATATATCACGTTCAGAGGCCCGAAATTAAGAAAGGGGACGGCAACGGGGCGCACTCACCACAAGCATTTATTAAAAAAAAAAAAACACAAAAAAACATGTTTTATATACTCGTGGTAAAACGCGTAATCACTCGTAAATCCGGTGCAGCCCTTTCGCGAAAAAGAAGAGCGTATACTCTTTCGCAGATATAATGGCACTGATGCGTCTCTAGTACAATCTGCCTTCTTCTTTACTTTAAAAAAAGTAACTTTCCAGATATCAGATCGGATTCGTGTCATGAAGTGATTGTGAACATGTGCAGCTGCTGCAAGGTGTAGCAAGGTGTCCCAAAGGGGTATCTCGTGTAGCCAATGCGTGTTCGCGTGAACACTCATTAGAACATCTGCCCGTCTCTGGCGGATGTTCGACCTTCCGTATGACATGGGGAGATCCATTTACCACTCTCGGGGTGCATTCTGTGGACCTGCATAAGGTGTTTCGGGTTACAAGGATCGGTGGCCGTCTGGAGATTGTTCATTTGGCGGCATAATTACAATAGCTTATAACGCGCAAAAAAAAAAAATTAGGGGTATTTTGTACCGATTAGCAACCTTTTTAAGGGTTGTGGGTTTGTTGTTTTTTCCGAGTTCGTTGTATTCTTCCGCGCTTTATAAGCTATCACGACAAATCAACATATCCCCGGATGGTGACAGATTTTTTGTTTTAGCACCAAAACCGCGTAACAGGTTCACGCATAGCCTTCTCTATACTCAAAAAGCCTGGCAGTTCGACGACGAAGCCACATTGGGCCCGGTCGCAGATTTGGAGAACGAGGATCTGGTAACACCGAGCATCAAAGAGCCATTTCTCGTGGAGCCTGGACGTCAGCGCACAGCTTTTGCAGCGGCGAGGACCCGAAACACACTTGTTCTCTCGGGAGAAGTGTGTTTTGGCGTCTCGCCGCAGCGAGCGCCAGTCACGTAGAGATCTCGTCTCATTTGTTGTCTGCCGCTCCACCTTTACCGTTTCGGCCGCCGTTTCTTGTGGCGATCTGCCAGGCTTTGTCAGTATACCGGAGGCTATGGTTCACATATTGCACCACGGAGGTGGTATATAACATTTCCACGTCATGCGGATGATCGTACATCGGCCAGAGACGGGCAGATGCTTTAGTGTGCGCACACGCGTGCAGCGGCTAAACAATATCCCGTCAGGAGACCAAGCAACACATCGCAGCCGCTGCACATGTACATTGTTTTTCGGTGACACGAGAAGTTTAGCTGGATATATCCCGACCGGATATCTGGGGAGCTATGCGAGGCCTTTGAAATAAATTAAACAGGCCTATATTGTATTAGTTACACATCATTAGTTTTTGTTACCATCTTGAGAACCTACCTCTGCGTAGGATTGAAAGCACGCGAGATTTGAGAGTGTATATTGACTCGTCATTGCCATTCAATGAACATGTTTCCAACATCACAAATGCTGCCTATCGGACGCTAGGTGTTATTTCGAGAAAAACGCGTGAATTCCCTTCGTCAGCTTGTATATTCATTTTGCATTTTTTATTAGCACGTAGCAAGCTTGAATTTAGTTCGGCTGTTTGGAATCGTATTGGTAGTGCAAACCAGGCAAAAATCGAAAACGTGCAGAGACGTTTCTTTCATATTATTTATGATTGCTATATTGGCCGCAGTGCTTATTATGAGTACAACAGGCTTTTACGACGATGTGATATTGTACTACACTGAGCTAGAGAAGACTTGAGCGCGATCTAATGTTTTTGTATAAATGCGTTCATGTTCGCATTGATTTTCCAGCGCTCACGTCAGCTATTAATATATATGTACCTCGAGGGATTTGAGGGTACATCCCATTTTGTCAGTTAAAAAAATCAACCTTTCCAGTCCCATGAACCGCATCCAACATTTTTATAACACGTTCAGTACAACCAGCATCGACATTTTCAACTAAAATGTTCAAGCGTTTAGGCGTTCAATGGCTGATATTTGACTGTTACCTATATCCTGTTCCCCCACAATAGATATTAGCTGTTGCACGTGCCGTAGATTCCTTGTGTGTGCTCCTTTTGACCCTGAGCATCATTACGTGGGCTTCTCGCCGTTCATGAGCACGTAAAATAAACAAATGAATGAATGAATGAATGAATGAATGAATAATTGAATGAATGAATGCATGAATCTTTGCCATTATCAATGAAAGAGTACGTTTTTTTTTTGCGAAAGGGGTTGCTCCAGATGTTGGAGCAACTAAGCATTTTACCACCAGTATATAAGATTTTATCTTTCAATAAATGTTAGTTGCGATTACCCCCTGTTGTCTTCCCCCTCTCTTATTGTCCTTGTTTGGCTTTGGCGTCTCGAACGTGATAATGAACCAACCATCCCACAATCGCCATTTTAATTATTAATATACACGACAACAAAGTAAGGGGCTTACAATAGAACTCTACAACTTTCTTGAGATATTCTGTTCGTTGTTCACCCATGTGCTCTGGCCCTAATGACTTCATTGAGCTGCGGCTGTATCCACGCCAGGACCAACTTGATGAGGGGGAGACCTGGAAGGCTAGGTTCGACATTGTACATGTTCCTTTTAAAAGTACACGGAAGTGACGTCTTCACGTCTGATTGGTTGGAAGCAAAACTGACGTAATTTCCCTAGAAAAAAGTGGGCGGAGTCGGCTAAACTGGGCGGAGTCGGCTACCGGACGTGACAACAAAGTGACGTTTCGTTTTGTACTGAGTACGTTTCAAAAGGTACTAGCTCCTGAGAAGGTGTCTTTCGTTGGTCATATTTCCCAAACCGCATCGTCGTCGGGCGATTGTGCCACTTTTCAACTAATTTAGTAATTGTTTTCGCCGGGAAGACTCACCGGCAGCACCGCGCAGCATTCGAGCTCCCGGAGGATTGCAAGCGTGCGACGCAGCGTCCGGCAGCGCGAGACAACGTTGGCGCGAGGAGCCGGAGGTGGAGAGACTGCAAAACGAAGCTCGTGGACGTTCCCGACTGTGGAGCTTCAAGTGTTGTACACTTCGTTTCTACGACACGGAGTGCTTCCAAAGTTCGGTGGCGAGCGACGAGCACGTAGCGCGGGACTGAAGACAGTCGGCGTCTCTGTCCGCGTCGCGTCCGTCGCTATCGTGCGTCGTGTCGGGGTCCGGCGCTGCTGGCTCCGCTTCCCCGAGACGCCGAGCGAGAGGTACGACGTGGAGACGGGCCTCGGGCCGCTCGGTAGGATATTCGGCGTCATCGGTTGCGTGAACGAAACGATGATCGCCATCGTCGGCCCGTCCAAGAACGATCCCACCGCCACGAAGGCGGTGTACTGTGCCGCAAGCATTTCTACGCCCTCAACGTGATGGTGGTAAGTACGCTCGAATTACGTACTCAAAATCAGTTCCATGTGTGTCAAAAAGAATACAGCGTAACGCCGGTACGGTGTGGATATGCCATTTTATAAATGAGAGGTGCGGGCTTGTGTGCTCCGCCAGGGGCGGACGCAGGTATTTCTAGAAGGGAGGGGGTCAGGTTTTTGGTCAGCGTATCATATGTTTAAATACCCCCCCCCCTTTCCACGCCCTAAATTTTTACACATGTAGAATTCAAGAGGGGGGTCAGGACATCCGGACCACCCCTCTGAATCCGCCCCTGTGCTCCGACTGCACGAGCGTGTGCTCAATGTAGTATGTCGTGACTTTTAAAACGTGCATCCTCCCGCCTGCCACATTATTTTTGTTTGAAAGAAGTGGTTGCTTGTCATCATATCTTGCGTCCATGAAGGTGTGTTGCAATCATGTTAATAGTGTCAAAAGAACTTGGAAGGTTCTGGAATTGAGACTGCTTTGTGAACCATGAGTGGAACATTCAGGTAAATTCATGTCGGTATCTCTCTCACACTTCCAGATGCGTGACGCCGAATGCCGGGTAAGATGCATGGAGCCACGGTGCCCTGGGTCGGTGCACGACTCCTTTGTGTAATGCTTCTCTTGGCTCTGCGGCAACATCAAGCAAGGGCGGCTGGTAGACGACCACAGGCTCCTCCTCGGTGAGCATGCTCGTTTCATTCCTCTTGCATACGGTGGCTGTGTACCCCTTGAAATCCACAGTTCCACAGAAAATGTGCTGTACCAAACATCAACTGTGCAGGCCCTGTGTCTATACCTCTGGCACATCTTTGTAAATACTATCCAAAGGAGCATAGTACCAGGAAAACACAAAGTTGCAATCACCTCTTTTCGCTGCTTTCTTGCCGTCAATTTTAAAGAGAACAGATTATAATAGGTTCCGTCCTCTAAACGTGCAGGCGACTTTGGCTTGGAGTCTTGGTTCATCACCCCTGTCCCTGGGATCCACGTGACCTCCATTTGCTTGCTGCCGGTCTAGTAAGGCACATTCCTCGATCAGGTCCGTTGTGGAGCGCTGCAGTGGGCTGTTGAAAAACAGGTTCTGGTGTCTGCAAAGGCACTGGACTCTGCATTACCATCCATCAATAGCCACCACCACCATTATGACGGCACGTGCAGTGCTGCACAACGCCTGCCTTGCATTGAGCGAGCCAAAACCCGAGTCGGGTTCCGACCTTGAAAAGTCAGAGTTGGAGTCCGAGCCGAGCTCAGAGGGGTCAGTGTCTGGTGGCGAGAGGCTGGCTCCTGCCAACCTTCCGGTCGGCCTCTCGGACAGGGCTTTGAGGCAACGCCTTGTCGCCCGGTTCGAGACCCGCTGCAGCCGTGCCCCTGCGCAGTGCCGCACACGCCAGGATGGCAGTCCCACCCATGAGGGATGTCGCCAGGAAGGTGGTCCCGCCCAAAGGACACCGTCGGGGTGCCCCTACCGCCCTCGCCACGGTGATGCCCAGCACGGACGCCACTGGCAACGGGGAGCCGCTCGCCACCACGATAAAGGTCTCGACCACCAAGGACCCGTCTGTTCCCTTGCCGTCAGTGAAGCCCTCCCCGTGAAAGCCGTCAAGTGCACACTTCACTCGCTGCTCTGCAGTCATGGCCGCCCATAAGCTATGCAGTCTCCTCAGCTCCAACACCTTGCACAGTTCATCACACAGCCACCATGGCTAGGGCCAGCTTGAACTTGAGAGAAAAACATATCGCTGGACCACCAACTATGGTTTAATACTTCTTCCTCTTCATGTGCCTCAGCTATCTGCTTCTTTTTGTTCTTTATTCTGAGAGCTATAGATACATATTAGTTTAACACGACTCTGCATTTCAGCGGCGACGTAAAACATTCCAAACAGTTCGGCTTTTCTTGTCGAGTCTTGTTGGAAGGCACGCTGACGCATGCTGCTATTGTTTCCATCGATGGCCATTGTTTTAAATGTTTTTCGCATTTCTAGTGCATACGGAGCTTCTGCTTCTTGCAAGGATGATGATGCTGCTGAATCAAGGACGGCGCCAGGCTGTTCACTACAGGTGGCGTGCGGCATGCTGAGGCGAATCCGACTCGACGGGAGGGCTGAGCGGCGGTCGCTAGTCACCCTCGCGCTCGTGATCGGGAGATGGCGTGATGAAGCGGCTGTGCTCACTGAAGAGCGGAAATGCGGAGCCTCGTGCATGAAGCGCGACGGTGGGTAGCGCTACACAGCTAGGAACACTACTGCTACACGTTGCTCGAGACTAGCAGAACGCAGAAAGTCTGTCGGTTCCATTTTGAGCGGTGCTAGGCCCGTTGATCGCTTACTGTGACTAAGCACGTACCTGCGTGCGAGATCGTGCGATCACGGCTGTGATAAGTGCCACAGAGTTGAATCGCACAAGAGTAGCTAGCGTGTCCAGAGTGTGCCAGCTACTTGACTAAAGCGCTTAACTCTGCACTGCTTGACTATTCGCCATTACGCAGACTAATCATTCCCAGTGGATCTGCTGACTTATTGTTACTTTATTCTGAAAGCTATAGATACAAATTAGTTTGAAACGACCCGCATTTCAGCGGGACGTAAAACATTCCAAACAGTACTGCTTTTCTTGTCGAGTTTGTTGGAAGGCACGCTGACGCATGCTGCTTTGTTTCCTTCGATGGCCATTGTTTTAAATGTTTTCGCATTTCTCGTGCATACGGGCTTTTGTTTCTTGCAAGGATGGTGATGCTGCTGAACACAACACTGCGTTTACAGGTGCGGCAATGAGCTGCTGTAGTTTCCTTGACAGATGCTGCATGCTTTCTTGTCCTATCACCGATGTGACATTTGCCATGTGATAGGGGAATGTGATAAACAACCCCTGTGTCACACGGGGCATATTATGTCTTGTAAGAAATGTGCACATTTTCTTCTGGTTGAAGTTGTAATTTACTTTGTCTTGTCTTGTCAGGGTACACTGTGTAGTGGGCGAGGAGGTCGTTTGAATTGTGAAAGAGGTTGTTCAATAAATTTTAAGCTGTGTTAGAGACTTCATTGTTCTGTCCGTGTTTTTATTGTTCCTACGTCTCAGGGTTACTTTGGATGTCATTCACCAGCTCGCCTGCATTTTATACCTTTCTCCAAACAATACGCCTTGTTTGGAGCAGAGCACACAACCTTATTGCCCTGCCTTGCAGCTACTTCCTTTTAATTTATGGGTTATGCCATGAATGTATAGGTACTACAATTTTTTGCTTAGTTCTTGTCTTCTCTCTTCCATATCTGTGTCAGCTGATTTGTGTTACTGTTTGGTGCAGATGTTTTCAGATGCGCATCCCAGGAAACCAATCGGATACCCAGAATCACGTAGGCAGAAAAAGTGCTTTTCAAAACTTCGCCCGTTATTCTGGTGACAATATTTCTTTAAGGCCGATACAAGAGCAACATAGGAAACACTGTGTTTTATAGTTTTGGAATGTCCAGATGCAAACAAAAGAAATCCTTTGCACGACCTTGGTTCATGCTTGCAACATTCGTTTATATCTTTAAATTCCAGTGTAAGGTCGAGGAACATGATGGACCTGTTCACAGGTATTCCATGTGCTGTGTTCAGAGACAAACGGTACTGCCCCCGGATATGTATTGAGTGCATGGCGGTGATATCGATAGCCTTTCCATTTTATGAGCAGAAGGCATGAAATGCGTGGGATAATGACCGAGAAGGCTTGCGGGTTACCAAACCGACAATGGTCACCTCACTTTCCCCTGCAAAGAGCCGAGAAATACTTTAGACCATCTGTAGACCTGTATAGTGTTGATTAAACCAGGGATATTGCCATTTTGGGTATTGTTTCATTTCCCCTGTGGTTTTAAGCATCCCGTTATTGCCTTCTGTATTATGACTGTACATCACTCAGGTGTGCCTCTTGATGTTAGTATTGGGATTTGTGTCAGTTAGGATCTCTCAAGACATTCCAGGTTTCTCTCTCTCCCCTACTTTTTGTCACGGTGCCTATTTAAGCACTTTTTGGAAAATAAAAATTTCAGCTGTTTGAGACCTTTCGGTGTATGTGTCCTTTTTTACGTAGAGTATCAGGGTTTATGGTATGTTGCACAGCTAGTTTATTTTTGAAAGTGCTTTATTTTTAGAATGCAAAACCGTAACTTGAAAAAGTAAAATGATATGAAAACATGTGATGCAATATTTCATTCTCGAAAGTAAAAATGAACACTGACTAGCATAGCACAACCTAAACACTTGGACATTCTTAAATCACATGTTATGTCAAAAATTTATCTCCTATTTGAACACGTTTCGCAGCACACTACCTCTGGGTTGTATTTTGTAACACATATATTAATATACACGAAGGCCTGCCATATTCGGGACAAGATTAAATGCAGCTAGACAATAATATACTGTAAACGACCTATTTTTCGCGGGATCAATATTTCGCGATTTAGTTCAAAGCTGAAGTTTTGGAATGATTCGCGGGTTCTAAATTTCGCGACGTGGTGGGATCTCAATATAGATTCCAATGTGTTGACATCTTACCGGAATTGTTCGCGGGACCTATTTTTCGCGAATTGTAGGCGATTCGCGAAAATTAAGTCGTTTACAGCATATGTACAAAAAAGACGTGGCGAAGTTTGTTACTGAGGTATTCCAGACAAGATGAAAGTAGTTGCTGTTGCAAGTTATGACTACACTGTAGGTCTCAAAAAAGGTGAGCGCGCAGGCGAGCTCGTGAAAAGTGGACATACCTTGACCTGAGACAGGGAAGGAAAAGAAAGGCACGTCTCCGAACACACAGCTGTTTTTGGATACGCTGTGCGTTGACCGTCCCTTTTACGTATCTTGTTTCTTCCCTGTCTCAGGGTAAGTCATATCAACCGAATGTTTCTTGGGTTCAACAGAGCAAGCAGGCGTCTTTGTCCAGGTCGTCTGCTTGCTTCCGCGTCTTCATTACGCGCCGGGACCGCAAAACGCTGGTAACGGGAGCTCTTTATGTGCAGCCATCAACCTCGCGATTCTGGCTTGCTCCGACATGTTGCTTTAAAGAAGGCGCGAAGCGCGCATCCCGCATTCATTGCAATATTGAAACAACTTTCTCTCCAAATAACTCTTAAATGTATTGCAAAAGGACACAAAAAAGCGGTTTGTTTTAACAACGCCCAACAGGTTTTTATTGTTTTTCAATACTTTTACCAGTACTAGAACAGATGCGACGGCCAGCGACGCACAGGATTGGTTGCCGTTCCTTCACTAAACGCAGGAACTGCTCCCCGCGTCGTAGTAAATCCTACCCCGAATCCTGCGCATAGGGACGCCTCGGGGAATGCGTAGCTCCCTCCGCTCGTCGGTGGTTGGCTCCGGACGTCGCTCAAACGGGTGACAGGTGTCAAGTTTGCGATGACGTAGCGGCGTCAAAGTGAGCAAAGCCGCCACGTGAGTGTTGCTTGGATACGTTCCTCCTTTCCATTACGTCACTTCCATGTACCTTTTCTCAAATGTCCAACCTTTTCTCAAATGTCCAACCTAGCTTCGATGTACGCGCATTCCTCACGAACGCTCGTAATGGCGCTCAGAGCCCTCCCACTCTTCCCTACCGGATCCAGTACGGGAAGCCTTGGGGAACACCGGAGCGAGGTGGATACGCCGACGGAATTTGTGTGGTACGAGATGAAAATTTAGGTTTCAACTCTATTTGCGGGGAAATGGTACACTGTTGCATGCCGCCATGTACCTCGCACGGCAAAAAAAAAAAAGGCAATGGAAATTTATTTTACGAATTTCCATCATCGAGTCTCCGCGATGAATGGATCAGGGAGTCTCAAAAGCGGTTTTAATTATTTTTTGAGGTGAAAAGAACTCTCCGTGGCGTCCAAGTGACAACGGGCGCACTGTCTTATTACCCCTGCATTTCACAGCAGATGACTATTTATTTATTTATTTTTTTGTTTTACCCTCAGGGCGTGAGCATTACGGAGGGGGAAGTGGTTGCATGATATATTGAAAAAAACACAGACACAGATACACAGGAAATACAATCAGTGTAGATTAGAAAAAATACATTCCAAGGCTTTTTTTAAAAAGGTCGAGATCTATGATCGAGACTACGGGTGCAGCTAGGTGGTTCCAGTCAAAGGATGTAGACGGTATGAAGGAATGGTAAAAGACGTTGGTGCGAGCATATGCGATGCGAACTTTGTGTTGATGGTCAAGTCTAGGTGAAACGTAAAGAGGAGGTATAATTAGATTATTACGCAGCGTCTCATTAGCGAAATAAATTTTATGAAACAAACTTAGACGGGCTACTTTTCTATGAGTTGATAATTCAGGGAGAGAAAGATTAGACTTCATAGTGTTTACGCTGGCTGTCCGATGGTAATTCGAAAATATAAATCGAACAAAACTATAAAGAGAGTGTGAAAATAAAAAAAAGCTCAAAGCGACAGCAGTACCAACGGTGTTCGAGAATTATCCGGTCCACAAACAGTGCAATTCAAAGCATAATAGGAAACCTCCGGCGACACGTCTGGCTCCCGCACCACTCCCGCACAAACGAGGAAAGTATGCATTCATTTTCCTTTTGCGTGTAACTCATTTCGCAGAATATTAGCAACAGTTATACATGACGACACTAGGATTTCATCTGCTACGGACGTCGAGCCCAGTGAACGAGAGGAATGCTGCCTTGGAGGGGCCGGGGTGGAGCCGATGGACCTCTCGATACAGCGATTACAGCATCGTCAGACTGCAACTGACGACGATAAGCCGAAGTCATCACGACATATCTCCGTCCAGACTAATATCATTTGAAAGAGGATAGAGGTGTATCGTACAAAAATGGACACGCTAAGCAGAAAGTGCAAGAAGCAACAAGTATCTTCGAAAAAGCTTCGTGGTGAAGTCACCACCCTGAAAAATGACAAGAAGAAAACCTCTCAACTACTTCGAGAAAACAACGTCACCACTCTGTTGGTAAGATTATTATCCTCTTTTGGTTTCCTTGTAGGGTAAACTGGAGTTGTAATTTCAGAGTCTGACAGCTGAAGGAAACAAGAAGGCCGTGTTTCTTCAACAACAGCTGGAAAAACGTTCGATCAAAGAAGCCCAGATGGACAGAGGAGACAATAAGGTATTGCGTACTGTGGTATGCAAAGTCACCCTCAGCGTACAGACTTGTTCGCGCCTCAGGACTCCTCGAATTGCCGAGCCGATCAACTCTGAAACGGTACCTTGGAGCCTGCTCAGGCGCAGTGGTGACTGCACTTATCAAACAGAAACTCCAAAAGGAAGCCCGGATTCACAAATGCGAACAGGTCAGCCCGCATGCCCAAATAGTGAGAACGACCTTTCTTAATATTAACATCCTTTTTTTTTTACTTTCCCCCCGTGTGCAGGCGCGCTCAGGCCCTTTGGTATTGGATGAGATGTCCATCGGTCCTTCGACGTTTTCCCGACGCCAAGCAGATGAGGTACACAGCCTTGTTTCCGAAGAATGCGCAGAGAGTGGTGACATGGAAGTCGCCACACACCTGCTTCGTTTTGTGTTTGTAAGGCTATCGACACATTACAGGTAATACACACACATATACGTATATAAACGGGTGTTTTGCGAAGACTTTCAGAAATTCTAAACATTAGGGCGTTTGAAAAAAAAAATGAAACTGTCTTCGGGAACAAACTACCAGCCACGGCGGACGTCAGGAATTGCCAAAAACATACTAATTCGCCAGCTAATTAATTAAAATTTGTTAATTAACATTTAAATTAGTGGAAATAGACATACGGTTCCAGTTAGAAAGTTGCTGAGCGTTATCGAATACCACTAAATCAGTCATTTTCAGAAAGACTTTGAGCGCGTGAGAAGAGTAGTAGCGCACTAAAGTTACCACTCGTGGAGCAAATACAAGGCTAGCGGTTGCGGTGAGGCGCCCGCGCTATTTTTCCGCCTCTCCTCTAGCCCCAGCCTTGTACTTACCTGCTCCACGAGTGGTAACTTTAGTGCTCTACTACTCTTCTCACGCGCTCAAAGTCTTTCTGAAAATGACTGATTTAGTAATTTTCCATAACGCTCAGCAACTTTCTAACTGGAACCATATGTCCATTTCCACTAATTTAAATGTTAATTAACAAATTTTAACTATTAGCTGGGTAATTATTATGTTTCCGGCAATTCCTGACGTCCGCCATGGCTGGTAGTCTGTTCCCGAAGACAGTTATTTTTTTTTGAAACACCCTAATGTTTAGGATTTTTGAATGTCTTCGCAAAAACACCCGGCATATACTGTGTATATATATATATATATATATATATATATATATATATATATATATATATATATATATATATATATATATATATATATATATATATATATATATATATATATATATATATATATATATATATATATATGTATATATACATACATATATAAGTACATAGTTTTTTAAAACTTTGCATAAGACGTTGATCTGATTTTTTTTTTGTAACATAGGCTGCCTGTCGGATATTTCTTCACGCAGGCGTGTACGGGAACACAGCTGTACCAGATAACCATGTCTGCTCTCAGAAGTATAGAGAAGGCAAAGTTCGTGGTCGTGCGAGTCGTCGCAGACAACCACTCAACGAACAGGAAGCTGTTCTTGAGGCTTTCTAACGGCTCGATGTTCCCAGTTGTCGAGTACGTGATTGTTTTCGTCGAATTCTTATTGTTTTGTGATGTGCGCAGTGTACTATAATCCTGTATTTGTGACGCACCAGGCATCCCATTGACGCAAACCCGGTGGCTGTTTCTTTCTTTCGATCACTGCCACATAATCAAAAACGTAAGATCACAGTTCCTGGCAAAAACTCGCCGGTTCGTGAACGAAGGAAAAGCAATTGACCCAAAGTGCCTTCGGAGCATTCTGGATCTTATACAATATTGTGCGCAGCAAGGACGAGGACAAAAAAGAGAACAGGACACAACAAGGCGTACTCTTCTTTTGTCCTCGTCCTTGCTGCGCACAAGATTGTATAAGATGTCAAACCAACTCGCCCAAACAACCACTCTTCTAGCATTCTAGACATCCGGCAAAGGCAAAAGGGCTTCAAACTAGTGAGGAACATGACGAAGAAACATCTGTATCCCACGAGCTTCGAAAATATTAGCGTGAAATGCGCCGTGGACATCTTCAAGCCAGAGGTACCAAAATGTTTTGATGTTTTAATATTAAAGTAAATGTGAAATGTATGTTTCTTAAATGCGGTGAGCGCTTGACGATTAATATTTTGTGTTCAATGTAGTATTTCTTCACAAAAAATTCACGTTTTACCTTAAAAAAAGACAACTTTATCTTCAGCACACAGATGCTTTCTTAAGCTGAATGCTACTTAAAAGTTTATTTTATTGTTTTCCAGGTGACGTCGGTGCTGAGGTCCCTTGAGGAATATCGCCCGCGCCTGGGGATCTACGGATATGAGGACAGCGAACCGACGATCGAGTTTCTTGAAACCTTCTTCAAGTGGTTTACCCTACATACCACCAAGAGCACAACATTTCACATATTCTGTAGAGATGCCAACAGGGTGCCGTTCTACTCAACCGACGACGAAAGGTAGCATTAAGGTTTTCACAAAGTGTCATGCAACTTTGAGGCTATCTTGGCTCGAGAACACATTCCTCGAGTCAGCGCATTTCTAACGTCCGAGGCTCACGAAGCCTTGGCAGCCACAACGCTCTCTACTGTGTTGTGCACACGTCACTTGTTGGACCAGGGCTTCAAGTACGTTTTAACATTCAAGCTCTCGGCAGACAGAGTTGAGTCCCTCTTTCCTGTGGTAAGGCAGCTGAACGGCTCCAACGACCGAACGGATGCCTATGGTGCCCTGTCCTCTCTGCACAAAATTCTTGTGACCGGGATAGTGAAGCCGTCACCTCACGCAAACACTCAACACTCCGAGTTTGAAATCGGTGCGCTGCTACAAAAGCCAGCACTGCAGCCTGCTCCTTCGCATCGAAATCTGGAGAAGACATTGCAACCCTTCTTAAAGGAACTGCAGAAGTTCCCAGGTAAGGGACCATTCTATTGCTTAAAAATATCAAAACTAGCAAAAAATAAAATAAAAAACTACTTTCTTGATGGGTCTTCCAGCTCCAAGACTGCAAACCAGCACGCTGACACTCATGTGAGGGTTCATCGTGAGGGCCTTTCAAGACAATATTGCCTGCGACGGGTGCCTGAACCAGCTCAAGTCCCACCCACACAACAGCGCTACCGTTGCGATAGTACACAACCTGGACCGTGGGAAGGCTGCGCTATCCCAGCCCCCGGTTCATCAACTTTCTGAGAACGCTCGAGAGCGCAGCCGATTCTGCCCAGACTGAGTAATTAGGGCTGAGGAAGCCACTGCTGACGTTTGTTCGAAAGATTCTTCCGACAATTGCGAGCAACGTACTATTTGCCTGTAAAGTCAACGACTCACAAGATCCCAGAACCGCCCTGGCAACACTCGTCGTAAGGAAGTGGATGAGGCCTTTTTTGACAAACATCGCACCAAACATCGCAGAGGAGCTACAGACAAAGAAAGTCATAAAAGAAAGACCAACTTCCCGAATGGTTCTGAAGGTGTAGGACTTCTACGAGAAGCATGCATAGAAGTTTTTGTAATTAGTGTAAACAATGTTGTATATACCTATATATTGCTGTGTGAATCCAATAAAAGGAAATTTTTACGCTCATAAACACCAGTGTTAAATAATTACATGTTTACTACACGCCTGTAAGACAAAATCACAGGTTTCAGTATCGCACCGTGACCCGCGCAGCCTTTCCCATTCAAAACAATGGGGGGGGGGGGGGGGGGGGGAGTTTACGCGCCGCCTCGTAGCCGCAACGGCAACTAGAGCTCAAGCAGCCCTCCCATAGGAAGGGCGCGATAGACAGGTCTCCCCTCTATTCAAGTTAGTTCTCATCCACGCACATCAGGTGAAAATTCTGAGCACGTGACCAAACTGTTTTCCACAGAATTGTACAAGTAATCTTTATACAGTATTGTACAGTACTGTCTAAGTCTTGAATTGTTTAGTGATGCAGCTGAAAAAACAATTACTTTGTCAATTTATGAATTGATATATTTTTTTTTCTGTTACACGAATGACGCGAGATTTTTGCTTTTCCGTTTATTAATATTTACCTTTTGATGTATATTTATTTATGCCAATACCTGCAAAATTCCCAGTGGGATTGGCAGTATTTTGAAATAAACAAATAAATAAAACCTGGAGGGTCTACTTTCCCACAAAGCGCATGGCGAAGCCAATTTCTGCGCTTTACGAAAACAATCTCGGTGAATGGCGAGACTCAGATTAAATGTGGGCAGAAAGCCTTTGCGATGTGGCACCGAGCAGGAGGCTTCAATACTGTTAGTGCCACAGCGCGGATATGAGCTTGTGTTATATTTCTTGTGTACCACAAAGAAGGCCTTGACATGTTTTGCGTCACACGTCAAACTAAAGGTTACTACATTTTAAACATCGCCATTCGGCATGGCTCCTTCTGCAGATAGCAGCGATTGGCTGCCCCAGCTGCTTTGCAGGGGATTAGATGCGCCAAATATGTTGGAAGTGTGATCCGGGAGTTTCTTGACAACAAAGCGAAAAATTGTCTCCGTTCTTTTGTTTATTGTTTCCATCTTGTCCACAGCTGAATGGAAAGGCACACACTCTGAATGTTCCCCTATTTGAGGTAAGCCCGAAAAAAAAAATATAAGAAGAAATCCCCTTGTTTGTTCAGGACTAGTCATTAAATAAGTCCTTCAAATTTCGAGCAGTTAACTAATTCAAATGGTAATAAATTGGTTTATTCGGGATCGCGATTGTGTAGGGCTGGTCAGCAATTTGAACAATAGCCACGGACGACCTTTACAAGTAGGGTTACCAACCGTTCTGGATTTTGGGGGACTGTCCCGACTTTTCATAAAGCGTCCAGAGTCTCGCATTGTCCCTGTCGGGACGGCTATATTTCCCGGATTTGGTCCAGGCTGTCGAGTTAGAAATCTTATATGTGGGGCCCAACAATGCGCCCCACGCTTGAAACACGAACTTCGCACGAATCGCACGAATCGCACAAACAATGCTGCGGTGCCTAGCGCTGGCTGCAAGGCTTTAGCCACTTTAGCGCGCAAGAGCTATGGCAATCCGGAAATCGTGGCGGGCGCCTGTTATCATCATCATCATTTGTAAAAAACCCTTTATATCTTCCTTTTTCCACCCTCGGGCTGCACCCCCCCCCCACCTCCCCCCAGTCTCGACTTCCTTCATTAAAGAGTTGGTAACCCTAATTACAAATGGTGGCGAGTCCCGTGTCCCGTACAGATGCAACTGAAAAAAGATTAGCGCAATCGACCGAGGACCGGAGCGGCAAAATCGGGACACGCGGCGCTATATGTTCCCGAGCGCGCGAAAGCGGGGTGACCGTCAGTTATCCAAACCTCCAAGCTCTTTCAGCCGAGCGATGCGCCAACGTGGTTGCGCACCTTGGACGCAAAACGGGATCGTAGCTGGACGCAAAACGCTAAAACTCCCTATGTGTCAGGCGTTCAAACGCTACGCCGTCTCGGTCCAGATCACTTACGGGTACCCACGACGCTCTTCATTGCTATCCTTGCATTTGTTGGGTCGAACGTGTCGTTAAGTTTAGGACGTCTTCAACAAGCGATTTTTTGCCCGTAACGAGGCTCGATCACTCTGAGGCAAACTCCATTAATACGCGCTTTTAATCGCGCAAACCTCATAAAAAAAAAAGTTCAACATTTGGCAAGCGGAAATTGATATGGCAACCGAAAGCTGCCATCGTGCTTGTTGTTGTTTTCCGTCGAAAATGGATGTGTGTATACGCCAGCGCGGTGTTTACGAATTAGCCCGTGGTTGCCCACCCCAGGTCTGGGCACTGCGCAAGCGCAGAAACCGGATTCACGTAAAGTGAAGCTTTTGCGCATGCGCCGTGCCAAGAGCAGCGCCACCACAACGGCGCGACGTCAGAGCCGCGCGTTGGTCTATAGACCAACTCAAGTCTCTGACGGTTTGTGGGCAAACGCGGCCTTGTTTGTAAACACTGTGTTGGTGTATAGAAGGATTGGTGGCGAAAAAGAAAAGAAAGATACACATCTTGCAACTAGCAAAAGTTCTAATTTGGGTCGCTCGAACTAACCCGCTATTTGTCCGAGACAAGCGTCGATGAATTGTTTGCACTGAAACAACACAGCTTAGGGTCTCATTCAATGGTACGATTTAAAGAGGTAAGCGATTGCGGCTTTTTTCAAGCACAAGATTGCTTTACTATACTGCAGAACTGTATGAAACAATGTAAAATCCATTTCCTAGTTAGACCTTTAGACCTTTGCGAAAATGGCCTTCTGCACGCTGCCACCTTTGTCTGCTGGGCTGTGCAACGCCTTCTGAGGCATGCGCTGTTGCCCTGCTGTGCGGTGTATCAGACCCTGCGCGTGAGTCCACAACTCGGTGACTCAGCATTTTTCGCCAGGGTGATCAGCGATTGCAAAGGTCTACATACACTAGTATTAAGGGCTTACTCCCCTAGCGAAACTTGCCGAGTCACCGGGCCGTGGACACGTGCGCGGCATCTGATATCACTCGGAGGAGTGCGACCGCTCGTGTGCAGAACTGTTCGGCAGCCCCGAAGACAGAAGGATGGCAGCGGTCCAGAAGGCGATTACTGGGATGGTCTATGCTCTATACTATACACTTGTACCGTATTCAGACTTGCGTTCCAAAACGGAACCGCGAAGCTGACACGCTCGTTTT
Organism: Ixodes ricinus; assembly: GCA_037355805.1. Lineage (NCBI taxonomy): Eukaryota > Metazoa > Arthropoda > Arachnida > Ixodida > Ixodidae > Ixodes > Ixodes ricinus. The sequence goes on along the minus strand of JAZHYW010012709.1, from coordinate 15,785 downwards.
CGTCATCGAATGCTCGTGAAACTGCACCGAAACTTCATGGAACCGTTCTTCTGTTGCATAAAAATGTTCGGGACTTGTCCCGCGTTCCTTGCGCCGTTAGCGATTGCAGTAGTTCTTCTGGAAGGGCTTCTTCGTTGACCGGCGTGGTTGGCTCACTCCGTGTCTGCGGAAAAGCAGGTCCGCAGGCCGTGTTTTGACACCGTGCCGCATCTGGAGGGCGTGTTATGCACTATACAGTCAACGCAGGGCGTTTCCGGACATCTTATCGTAGCTCGGCAGCCCATGAGATGGTGGCATCGGATAGTAAGCACCTAGACAGCAAGGTCTGAGCATGACGTCACAGTTCCTGGACGCTTGACCCGCCCCAAGCGGCGAACAGGCTGAAGCTCGACAAAAGTAGCCGCGATGCATCAGACGCGCCCGTCGCCGCGTCGCCGCGTATTAGCGCCGCACGCGTGTGGGGACACGCGTCGACGCCTCGACGGAAGCGTCTGCCGCATTGCGGCGCTACTACTCGTCAAGCTAGGTGGTACCGCAGTGCCCGACAAAGAACGCCGAACAGCGTACGGTAAGTCGAGAAATGTGAACGTAAGAGGTCGTGTCCTGCGATTCGGTAACATATAACACCCTGGTTTTCAGAGATGCATTGCTGGAAGAATGCGACGTCGTAGAAGTTTCGAAGACTCCAGCGGCCGGAGGCGCTACGGTGGAAGGAGCGAAAACAAGACCGAAGAAGCACTACGTCAAGCCCTGCCCGGCGTGGCTCAGAAATAAATCGCTTTGAGCTTTCGTGGTATTCCATGATTCTGACCCCACCGAAAAAGAGGAAATGGTGGTACGTGATTTGTCTCATAAACACGTCAGAACTTATACATAGCTTGCACTGACTTCACTCGGTCAAACATAAGGGCGGAAAGGGTGCGTGAGAGCTTAGCTTACGCTACGTTAACTTCTGACCACCAGGGAAATGGGCGGACTTGGGGGCAAACGCGCGTGAGAGCTTCCAAAGGTTTAAGGAGTTTATTGGCTTAACTTCCATACAGCCGAGAGCCTGAGGCAGCCAAAAGGCAGACGCCCGTACAACCAAGTGCTGGCTGCCTCCACGTCAGTACGTTGCGTTAACAAGGCTCTTCTGGCCACCGGAAAAAAAGGGCGCACTGACGTCACGTCCAAGCCGTGTATATAAAACATATAACGCGGTTATAATTTCTTATATAATGTTACATGTTTTCATATGCGTATTGAACACAGTCATGCAAGGGTTTATATACTATGAAGTTAGCTTTTATGATTCTTTCGAAGTGTTTTAAAGGGGTTGGGACGCACAAAAAAAATAAAGTATAAGATGATAACAATACTGCCAGGACCCATTGTATGTTCCCAGATTTCTGCTAAATTTGTTTAAAAAGAACGGTGCGATAGTTTCGCGGATAAATCGATTTATATGCGGGACGCTCGGATCCACCCCATTCGAATATGCCGCCATATTCGTTGGGTAGGTGACGTCATCCGCCCAATGCGCGGTGCCCTCCTTGCACCACTGATCTCTATTATAGGGGGCTGGATATAGCGTATAGAAGCTCTCTGAGCAGGTCGCAACTGAAGCCACCGGAAGTTTGTTGCCTGCCCCGGAAGTCGGGTGTCTGCTGGGCTTCCTTGTGCAATCAGTGGATGTTTTGATCCGTACTTTCCGTGTCTTCCAGTGGGTTTTAATAGTCATGCACCGAATTAAATCCTGAAAACGAGGCATTTGAACTTGGGACATATGCACACTTGATCAACTAGAATCTCAAAATGTTTGCATTGAATGGCTTCCCATGATACTTATCGGGTCTGCATGCGCTCTTACTACGCAACAAGCAGAATCTCTTGAGTTGAGAAGCGAAAGTCCAGCGGCGTCGACGCTTTTCGAACCCGGACTCGGAAGGGTTACAAAGCCTGTCAAGCGCTCACTTCCGGGACAACCGGCTTACTTCCGGTGGCTTCATACCTGTTTGCTGAATGCGCCTTCCAGCCCCCTGTAATAGAGATCAATGCCTTGCACGCACTCGCAGACATTGCTCTTTTGGCGTTTCGCGCCTCAGCTTCCAGGTTTACCTTCCGCGTTTCGAGCACACGGTTTCGACACGTTGCCGTCTACCGGATTGCTCGCATCGTAGGAGTTTTCGACACTGTTCGCTGCAGCGATGAGAGTCATATTGTTATCAAAAGTTGTTGGAAGCTGGCCATTTTGGCTTCGACCCATTCGCGACCAGCTAAAGCTCCAGCTCCAGCAACGACGACGTAATCGTCGAGGACGAACTCGCCGTCGTCCGTGATGACATCTCAAATGCATGCACGGTGGAAGATCAAAGGGCAAGGAGATGGGAGCAATAGCTATACGACGATTGCAAGCAAAGCGTCCCGGCTGGTGTCTCGGTGGGCTAGCACTTCCAGCCGGTGCGTGATGATACATTTTGCAGGCTTGCCATTTCACGTGCTTACCCACACCAGGAGAATAATACGGAGCGCACGTTCGTCTGCTTCTTTTGCAGGGGTTGTGGCGACGTCAGACATCGAGCTCTGATTGGCTCTGAATGAAGGATAGTGGGTAGACCTCAAGGCACGCTGCCTTAGGTCTACACACTATCTTCAATGAGAGCCAGTCAGAGCTCGGTTTTCTAACGTCACCACGGCCTCTGTAAAAGAAGCAGACGAATTTGAGTTCCGCGTAAGGAGTTTTCGTAGGTCGTTTTCGAAGGCCCACTAGCACTACGGGCGGGCGCTTCAGAGCATGCATCGAAGTGGCAGCGCGAGCTCCCGCTACAAATAGCGTAGCCTGAAAACACGATCTACTAAAACTCTCTCATGGCTGCGGCCTGATACTTTACGATAGTACCGTGCATGGTCATTACCTCCTAGACCGCTTTCAGGCCTGCGCTTTCCGCCGTGACGTCCCTTCCTCCCGTCGTACGGGCCGTCTCGCCCGTCTCGCCAGTCTCGCAATGGTCTCGCTCGCCCCACCGCGCGCCATATTTGATTTGTGGTGTGTGTGTGTGTGTGTGTGCGTGTGCGCGTCCGCGCGTGCGTGCGTGCGCGCGCGTGTCTGTGCGTGCGTGCGTGCGTGTGTGTGCGCGTGTGTGTGCGTGTGTGCGTGTGTGTGTGTGTGTGTGTGTGTGTGTGTGTGTGCGCGTGCGCTGCAGTTGTGTGCGATTTTTTAGTCTTATTTGTTTGCGGTTCGTCCAAGTATTGCGGCATATGCTGGTCTCGACATGCCGGACAAGTGCTGTGTGCCGGCATGTTCAAGTAATTACAGAACAGGGGAAAAGGCCCAAGTGTTTTCTTTCCCGAAGAACGAAGTATTGCGCACGAAGTGGCTGAGGGCGATTCCCCGAAAGAATTTTGCTCCTACAGAGAATAACAAGGTAAGACATTTTTTGTTACACTGCGCTTCTATAGTGTCTTTGAAGTGCAAACTCGATTATTAATTTTTAGTCAAACGAGACCCATATGTAACACGTATTTCGGTTTCTTTGCATGCAGGTATGCGTGCTGCCTTTCGCGGGATCGTGCCTTGAACGAACGACTTCCTACACGGATCCTAGGACAGGGCGAGTGCTTGAGGTTTCTTTAAAAGTACCAAGTCTTCGCCGAGGATTAGTGCCTACCATTTTTCCGGGATGCCCATCGTACTTGTCGAAACAAGACGGCTGCCCTTCCAGGCTATCACCGGAGAGCAAACGGATCCGCGGGAAGCATCCGACCTCGCTCGTGCCATATCCGAATCCGCAGGATGCTACCAGAGTGAAGAAACTCAGCGCACTTTTTTCTTCGTTCTTGAATTGAGAGAACGGTTGAAGACAGTGTGCGTGCCCGATGTGTGGACGGATATTCATCGTCCCACCTGCACACTGTTTTTAAACGTTGTGAATGAGAGCGCTCCTGTTTCGAACTCATCCGTGACCGTCTCCGTTGATATGGAGATAAGTCCGTGCTTCCGCAGCAAAAGCCTAAACCGTTTTTGAAATTATGTGGTTCCAAATGAGATCAAGGATATCAATGTTCTCCTCAAACTGCTGAATCGGATGCAACACGTTGAGAGCGCCAAGTGTTCATCTGATGGAATTCGAGATATTGTTCGTGCCCTTCTGGAAAAAAATAAATAAATAGAGGAACACATTACATAGAGCAAAAGGGATATGGTTAGATTTTTGAAAGAACAGCTCGCACAACTTGTAAAGGAACGCCTGCAGTATTCATCAGAGGTAATGGTACTTGTTTGCATTTTACACACCATATCCCCTCATGCGTACACGTTCGTTAAGCATCAGGTTTTTTGGTCTTGCCACATCCGAGTACAGTAAGAAAAGTGTTTTCTTCATTTTAGTCGTCCCCACAGAATGAATCTGGGCGTGAGAATTTTCTTAAGTAAACTCACACACAGAGTAAAACAGCTGAAGCAACATGAAAAAGCCGTTGTTTTGATGTTAGATGAGATTCATATCCAACCATTTTTTGACTACAGAGATGGAAATATTAGTGGAGCAGCGGCAAACTCCCATGTGGCCGCTACATCCGCACATGTGTTTATGTTGCAAAGCATGCTGAGTTCTTTTCGGAAGTTCTTCACATTCTCCCTGTGCGCGCACTTAACGCCGAGTCTCTGCACAAGGTGTTGAAGGAAATTATCATAGCTCTTGAAAAAATAGGCTTCAGAGTGCTAGTTGTTGTCTCGGATAATAATTCGATCAACAGGAAAGCACTTAGTATGTTTTCAAGTCCCCCTAAGCTGAAAATCGCCTATTCAAACCCAGCTGACGCGTCTTGGCCTTTAATTTTATGTCATCGATGCCGTGCATGAGCTGAAGTGCATTCTAAATAATTGGTAAAACCAAAAAAATCCAGGAACCAACCTTTACTTTTCGCTCTTTGACCTATCAAAAAAACACTGTGCATCATGACGCCATACAGTGGGAATCATTCAAAGAGCTACGCGAGATGCATAAACTTGAAACTTCGCAGCTTTTAAAATACACTTACCACCTCTCCTCAAAAGCACTCAACCCTACCAATTTAGAGAGACAGAATGTCAAGCTCGCTTTACAAGTGGTTAATGAATTTGTGGCTGAAGTATTAGATGGCCACAGTGACTTGCCAGCATTTTCACATGCTAAGGAGGCTGCGAATTTTGTCAGTATAATAGTTTGATGTTGGAAAATTGTCAATGTTAAAACACCGCACAAAGGGTATCATCATCGTGATGTGTACTTGCAGCCATTTTCATGCTTGACAGATGACCCTAAGTTGACCTTTCTAGATGCCTTTGTGACTTGGCTGGATGAGTGGGAGTTTTTCAAGCATGACAATGGCACTCTGACAAGAGAAACTCTTACTGCTTTGAGGCATTCAGCCTACGTTTTGCTGGAATTCACGAAGTACTGCCTTGTTATACTTGGCTACAGGTACGTGCTTCTTGGGAAGGTCACAGACAGATGGCCTCGAACATAGGTTCGGCCAGTACACAGGAAGATGGCACGAGGCCAATACCACATTAGCATCTGGCAACTCTATGAATATGAAGGCAGACTTCGACTGCAGAACACCCTCCCTGTAGTAAGCGATGACGACCTGTTTGACATTGATAAATTCTCTCCTCAGAGTGCCGCAGATTTGTCGTGTTTCGACACTACCGTCGAGTCTGGTGACCTGGACAAGCTGAGCTCACGTGTGGCTGTGTTTGGCTATGTGGAAGGCCTTTGTGCGCACTCTGTTGTCAGGGTCTTGAAGTGCGATAACTGCAAGGAGATGTTGGTTGTTGAGAGAGATGCTGACAAACACAGATATACACTCTCTCACAGCGAGCCTCAATCGAGGGGGCTAAAGTTTCCTAGTGCATCCGTAGTTACCATTGTAATGCACGCCGAAGTAGTTGTAAACATAGTTTAGTAGGGAACGTTGTTGGGCTAGTTGGTTCATCTTAGTAAAACATATAAAATAGCGCAAAATGACAAGGACAAGAAGTATACAGGACAGGCGCTAAATTTCAACTAGTTTTATTCAGGAAAAGCAAACAAACATTTACACACGACAGGCAAAGCAGCACCACGTAAAAGTTGATTAGTTGTTTACCTGATCATTCAAGAACTGAAATTCATTACTATGCAGTACAATAGAAGTGTCGCTGACACATGCCGTCCCCCCTTTTTTTGATAAAGAAATCTTTTTTTTATCAAAAAAGTGGGACGGAATGTGTCAGCGACACTTCTATTGTACTGCATAGTAATGAATTTCAGTTCTTGAATGATTGGGTAAAAATTAATCAACTTTTACGTGGTGCTGCTTTACTATGTCGTATTATATATATATGTTTGCTTTTCCTGAATAAAACTTGTTGAAAGTTAGCACCTGTCCTGCATACTTCTTGTCCTTGTCTTTTTTGCGCTATTTTATATGTTTTACTAGATATAAACAAGCCGTTGCAGCCGAAAATTCCCCGCTGTTCCTGGAGATGTCAAATCACAGGGACGTTGTTAAGCACCTTTTAATTGAAAGCCTGCCAGACTTCGAAGAACTACAAACATGTGAAAATGGCCATGAACCTGACCTTGTGGTTGGCATGTTAGCAAGGTGTGCCACAAACATAATCCTCAACAATTATTGCAAGAATAGAAATGACACGGCTGCTGCTGCTGCAAAAGCTGATGCAAATGCACGTAAATTAAAGACAGTTGCGAAGGAGTGAAAATAAAAAATGGTTGTTCTTGGCTGTTTTTTCTTGTGCATTGATCATGAGCATAAAAATATTTTTTTTCCCTTGTTTGTGAATTTTCTTCGCATTTTGCATTTGTACAGATTAGCTCCTCTGTGTACCGGGAGCGAACACCATGAGACGGTATTTTTCAAGCGTTCTCGTCCTTTTCTTTATCATTTTGTCTGTTTCCACACCTAAACGATAGTCCATCGTTTTTAAACGTCACTTTTTAATTACACTGAAAAAAAAGCAGACGCGTAGTTTTGTGCAAGCTTTGAGTACGCTTACGTAGCGGGCGCTGGGCAGCAAGCTGGGAAGATTTGGGAGAGGTACGTCGCCTGGGACGGGCAGTGGTGACGTAGCTGACGTCAAGGCACGTGACGCGCATGCCTGAAGCCGGTCTAGGAGGTAATGGCCAGGGGCGTAAAGATGGGTGAGGAGGAGTGGCAAATCCTGTGCGCCGACATCTGGCGTCCCGAGTGAAAGATCGCGAAAGAGAACGCTACAGAACACGAGAGAAAGAAACCAATGTTGCCAGCTGAAGGACGACAGTCGCAATGGTAATCGCGAAGACTGAAAACTCTCAGCAATATAAACAGTGATAATTTAACGTTGTAAACTAAATTCTGAGCTATTCTAGCGCTTATAAAAAGCAATAAACTCATTACGCTGCATTAACTTCCCTTCTGGCGAAATCTCGGAAATCTGGTGGTTGCGCGGTTTCGTATTCCTCGGCTGCGCCCACTCGCGCCCCACCTGCGAAGCCGCTTATCTGGTTTAGTTTTGCGTTGCACGAGGACGTACACCTGCGCGCTATGCAAAAGAAAGCTTCGAAAGGAACGCGAATATCTTTCCACCGGTAAGTACGTGGATTGTTGAAGTTCATGAAACTGCTCTGATGATATAATTATATTCGTGAAATCGAAGGCAGTTGGTAACCATGTGTGGGACGCCAAGGGTCTGCCTGCATGCTCCGCCGCTTGCGGCAGCCAGAATGCATGGGAAAATGGCGGACCTTTTCCTCTAGAGTTAGTATGTATGATCTCAATGGTAATGGCATGGTGCGTCTACTTCGTTTCAGCTTGGGTCCAGACGCAGACGATGCTACGAGCACGAGCTCCGGGCTTTCAGCGTCCCTGCCAAAGCACGCGCGCTCGTGCAGTGGAAGCACTGTTCAAGGCCACATGCTCGCGCTTGTAGCATCCCTAGAATGAGAGATCTTTCAACTGAATATGACTATCACGTGGTTTACGGGCACCATGGTGTGAATAACTTGAGCAGTGTTGCGTGGACGCCAGGCGAAAATGTTCTGCGTTCGTAACTTAAAGGGATTGTCCGGTCGAAACCGGAAGTACTTAAGTTCTTGCGATCGTTACGTCGAGGGAGCCTTCATATAGACAAACGTCATTTTTATTTTGATATATGATCTCCCGTTATTAATTAAACCTTTCATGAGCCTATGTACGAAACTGCACCCCGAATTTCGCCAGTGTCAATGGCTGACATCCGTAGGTGCTGCGTGACGTCACAAAACGCAAAGGTTTGTTGGATGGTCGGGATAACAAGCGTTGGTCGATGGATGTCTTGTATTTTGTTTCGAATTATATAGTCTCCTAGGCTGTACCCTACTTAAATACGGTTCTTTTAATGCAGTTCTCGAGCATGTGCAAAAAAAGTCACGCCTTTTAGCAGGAAATTACTCGCAGACAGCCATAAGCTTCGAGCAAACGTATGCCGTTTCGCGCAAACACAACTGCGACGGCCACCGATCGAGCTAGGGGCGCTTGCAAAGCAAAGGATGCAGATTTCGGCTCTGAAGCAGCACCTAAGTACACGAAGCGGCATCTGGGTACACATGTCAGCGGATCCACTGGATCGGTGATGAGGCTGCGGGGGCTGCGGGTCGTTCCCTCAGAGGCGATGTCCGCGGGTCGAAGACAAACAGCGAATCGTTCAAATGCATGTCGTCACTTGACTAGGACGAGCTTGGTGAATCGTAGTCACGCTCCATTTTCACACGCGGGTCAAACAGAATCGGGCTGCACGCGTGCTAAATACAACTTCTGGTATCGTTTCCAGATGGCCTAGCTGTTGGTTTCGGTTTCGCTGCATAATCAAATTGATTGATCCGATTTGGGCGAGCAGTGGATGGACGTAGTTTAATATCGTTGGCACAGCATCACACCTCAGCTTACGAGCCTCCTGTCCGCTTAGAGCTCAGCTCGTAGCTCTCTTCTGTGAGATGATTGCTGCATAAGCGGGATCTCGATCTTGACGGGAACCTAGTCCCTACGCACGGCGACGATCCACTTCGCTCGTAGCTGCATGTCTCGCGGAAAAGTGTGGAACGTCATGTCTTGGCTCGCATGTGCTGCCCGGTGGTTGCGGCACCCAACCGCGCAACAAAAATCTCACTGAACTACGAAACAAGTCGAGCACAATAACAAAAACGAAGCACGCTGAGGCAGACAAAACTGCTCGCTTTGTGTTTTGTGACGTCAGAGCTTCAATGTTGCCAACGAAAGCAGCGTTTACGCTAGAATGCGATTGGAGCAGCATAAATTCAATTACTCACGCAGGGGGGCATATAAAATTCAGATATTGCACGTACGATCCGTCTCGAGGCAATAACAATGATATTCAATTGTTTTCTCGAATACAAAATTTGACCGGACAATCCCTTTAATTCTCGCGATTACTCGAGCCCTAAAAATTGCGAAACTTGGTGCATATATTAGGTAGCCTATATATGAGCATTCCGTTTCCACAATAATCTGCCCGTTTAATTTTTGGTGTCGTAACCATTTAAAATGGCTACTAAATCGAAACTTGAAACATGCAAAAAAAAATCATAAAAAATAAGCTGAATAGGATCAGCTAAACCTGTAACTGATAATTGCATGGTTGCATTTTAAAAACGGTAGGCTATATCTTTCGTTCTAAATGACGGGGTATTGGCGCTTCAAAATCAGTTATCGAAGAGCGCGATGCATCTCGGGAGATCCGCCGGATCCGGCGCGGCCTTGACCTCATCATGTCATAAAGGGCCAATCTTACCGTAGTTACAAGCCTTGCCAATGGGAGGCGTCAACGCGTCATAATCTCGCTTAGTCGAGGCGGCGGAGCGGTGGAGCTGCCTTGAGTGTGCGATGGCCGACCAACGTCACGAGAGCGGTGGGTATGATGATGCAGACTTGTGCCTATCTCAAATACTCTATTCAAGATACTGTAGTTAAAATAATTTTTGTAGTATCTTGAAAATACTGTTGATCGAGAGTATTTGATACAGTATCTTATGGCGAATTCGGGTGGTCATTTCCCGGCAAAATATTTTGCCATATCTCCGGCACGGGCGTTCGCGTGGTCAAAGGCTGGCGAGTGCGCGCCGTTCGGGTGGCGCTTCTCAGGCGTGTGCCGGCAATTTACCGGCACAATTTTTGCCCGAGCTTCAAGAGGTCGGGCAGCTTGTCTGCCAGACTGTATCCGGTATCGTCATATCCGAATCGGGAAAGGGAACCAAACGAAACAATGCTCACCGATAGCGGGTTCGAGTAGAAAACGAAGCCACTGAGACAGACACCCCTCTGTGGTCCGAGAAAAGACAGCAAAAACAACGGAGATAAAGATAAATTATGTTTCAGAAAAAGCAAACATTTTTGGAAGAATTTGTCCAGCCTGCGCAAGGTCAGTTTGCTCGGAGACACGGGCTGCATCATACATTATTTTGTTTTACAACTGTGTAATAACACGTTATTACACCGCTGAAAAAAAAATGCATGCATAGTGTGCAGTTTGATACTCGAATACGCATTACAATTTCAAGGGGGTAGCCGCAATAAGAAAACTGAGGATTCCAAAAAAGGTAATAACAATAAACAGAATAAAAAAGCGACGTCGGCAAGCCTCCTTGGGACCCTTGTAAAATGGCGACAATTCCTCGGAAATCCAAACGCTGATATATTCAATTTGACGCGTGTGCGAACAGCCCCACACCGATTTATTAATCTGCCTTTCCCTGGCACATACAGCGTGCTTATTCCCATAAAATAATCGAGGAAGAAGTTAACAAAGCTCACGCGCGACCCAGGCAAATAAAAACGCCAGTTGCCGGCGCTTTGTGTTCGGGTGGAGAGGGTCACGTGGTGCGCCGCTGGCGCGTTTTTGGTCGCCGGTGCCACCGGCAAGGGCTCGCCGGCGATTGACCACCCGAATTCGCCATTAATAACATTTCTGAGTGTCTTGTACTCATTATCTGAAATATATTTTTGACATTCAGCCATTTTCCGAGTTTTTCGGTATGAAGTGGAGTGGGCGTGGCACGAGCAAACTTAAGCATTCTTTCGAGCAACCATATCCTGTTGCTAGCTCCGATAAACTACTGTGACTTAGAATGAGCACTTGAAAATATCGCATTTGTGCTTATTGTGACTCATATTTCACCCCAAAGTTGGTACAATGAAGGTTTTTTCCTTGCCTTCCCAAAGGCATCCTTTGCTTCCTAGAGTTTGCTCCAAAAGATCCTCAAACAAAAGGGGTGACTTTACGTAAGTGCCGCACATACACAACGCAGAACTGAAAACGACCCACTACAACAATGGAGACTTCAGTGTCAAGAAAATAACAAATAGAACAAAAAGAGAACTGGACACAAAAATACACTTTTTTCTTGCTTGTTGTATATTTGACAGCGCTACTGGAAAACGTCGAGGTTTTTTTTGTCAGTCCGTCATTTATTGCTCTCGAACATTGTCTGTAAGCGAACATTGATAAGCAGAGAACAGAACAGGAAACGATCTACGAGCAGGATGACCTCTCGAAATGCAAATAAAGCGTCCCCCATCGTTGCGTGCCTTTATGAACGCAACCTATTTGAAGAAAGGTGCAACCAGTGCTCGTGGCAATTACGTGGGCTCTCTTTGTTATCCATTCACTCATTTCCGTACCCCAAGTTCGTTTATAGTGGACTCCCCAAATAAGAAATATGGACTGTAGTTAAACGATGCGTCTAAGGTGCGCCGCAGGACGTGATATTCAGGAATGTCACTAAAGTTGAAGGGACCTCTTTTTTTTTTTTGTCCCGGAAATGTTTTGTAACATGTATCAGTGATATCCTGCTCGTTATAGTTGGACTGCATAGAATAGCTCTACGATGTTTTTTTTTCCCTCGCGTTTTGTTCTGTTGCGCTCTAATAAACATTCTAATAAACCAGATTTGCGCAACTGTATAATTTTGTTTGTCACTGACGTCGATACAAATTACGCAATGCGGAAGTATCTTCAAAGTAATTGAATTACATTTCTAAGTATTTGTATTCTACTCAAGATACTTTACAGTGAAAGTAACTTGAGTAGTATTTTAAATACTTAATGAAGCAGGTATTTAGTAACTTAACTGAAATACTTTTATCGAGCATTTTGCCCAACCCTGGTATGATGTCATTAATGAGGACGAAGACGCCGCTACATCACCAGTGATCATGATGGTCGAGAAGCGATTCGGCCTAGAGTCGTATTTGTACGACCCGTCTGCCTTTCTTCGCCATCCGTAACAGCTAACAGAGATTTTTCTCGAAACAATCTTACGACAAAACCTAGGAAATCCGTATTCACGAAGCGAAATTATCGTTTTTCGTGAGCTACGATGAAGTCCTACGACAGCTCAAGAAGTTTTCGCACTTCTTACGATCAAGTCCACATCGCCGGCAACATCGTTCGCTTACGTCGTCGCGACGACCAACGTGAATTTCTGTCTGCTCTTCGTGCGCGTCCCAACTTCAAGCACCAAGAAAAACCTCCCCCACCCCCAGGCCAAAAAACAAACAAAAAAACGTTTGAAACTGAACGTTGCGGCGGAGACAAACGCTGGAACCACGGATACCCGGAAAAGCTACTACGACAACGATCCAACCCACCAAGCGACCACCAAGGGCTATCTGGGAACGCCAGGCTGAGACTACGGTGGAAGCCACGTCCTCGTTGAACCCGTGATACGCCTCTGTTTCGCCACGTCATCAGGCTCCCGCCCATGCCCATGCGCAGAGAGCCGGGTCAGGCGATAAGAGGGAGGCCGCTGATTGGTCCGGCAGGCACGTAGCTCCCACTGCAGTGTCAGCTTAGCGGGGAGGAGTCTAGCAAAGCACTCCGACGCAACGTTGCTCAGACAGCCCGCGACAAGACCATCTGCACACGAACGGCTGGCCTGCTGAATAGAATATGCCCACGCGACCTTCATGGACCTCTCCCGCACGAAGAGTTTGAACCCTCCCTGACCTCTATTTTAGGGTAAGAAGGCCAGTCTTTCCCCTCGCGGTCCATAGCTTGTCTTCTGATGCAGCGGTAGCGACCGCTCTCGTCGAAAAGGGACACACTCCTCGATTCTATCTTTTTTTTGTGTGTGTCATTGAGCTCAAATAAACGCCATATGGATTGCCTTCGCAACATGGGTGTGCACATTTTTAGAGCGCAGCTCTTAGGCGCCCGTTTCCGGCTTGAGCGGCGCCGCCGTCGCCGTCGGCGTAACCGAGTGTTGCATGCAACTCAGGTTGCATGCAAGCTGAGTTGCATGCAACTCAGCGTTGCTTGTCGCCACAACCACGCGTTGCAGGAAACTCAGGTTGCATGCAACGTGAGTTGCATGCAATTCAGCGTTGCATGTCACCGTAACCACATGTTGCAAGCAACTCAGGTTGCATGCAACCTGAGTTGCATGCAACCTGTTGCTTGCAATTTCCCGAAGTCACGTGACCTCCAGGTTACGTGACCCCCGAGGTCACGTGACCACTCAGGTCGCGTGGCCCTCCCATGTCGTGACCCCCTGGTCACGTGACCCCTTCCGAGGACACGTGAAACCCCCCCCCCCCCAAGGGGGGGTTTAATTTGTGGTGTTTTTCTCTCCCGCTCCTCACTTCCTCGCTTCCTTCTATTTTGACGTAATTGATTATGAAATTTAAAAGCTTTGTAAGCGACACTTTTAAAATATTTAATACCGACATTCGTAAAACATGTTTTCTAACTCAATTGCGAGCGCACTGGGACCCTTCCTTTTAAAATGCCGATGATCGGAGTCTGGAGTCATGTCTCCTGAATTTTAATCATCTCTCGGAAAACATGGCGGCGCTCGGCGCATGTAGTACTGAGGATGATCGGTGAGTCGAAAAATCGGACGAAGTTTTCTTTCCTGGGTGCCCGACGACCTCTCAGACTTCGCAAAGGAATTCGTCAAACGGTCAAAACAACTGGGTCTGGTGTCTGCGTACTTTGTAGTTTCGGTTGGGACTCCGCCGAGGCAGCCTTTCACGCAGAACCGCGCGACGTGGCACCCTCACGTCGCTCACAAAAGTTCACTGCGCCTTCTTTTCGACCTCTATCCCAAAGAATTTGAGATCGCTGAAAGAGCCCTAAAACAACTTCGAATTCGAAATTGAAGCGTTGTCTGCCCACAGCGATGGGCGGTACGCACGGAGCGGTTGATCGCGGGACGCGGGCGAACACGACACGCAGGCGTGACAGAAACTCGAGTTGCAGGACGACTCAATCTTTGACGTCACTGCATTGGCGCGGATCGCGCGGGAACTTCGAATTCGGCTTTTGGGAATTGTTTTTTTATTTCACAAATATTGAGTTTACCAGTCTCGAATTTGGAGGGTAATGTCCAGGCATCGTTTTCAATTGTTTCGGATAATAAAAAAAGTATTTTGATCTGTCAGTGCCCTTTAGGAACCCCCCCCCCTTTCCGTCTTACGCTGGTCCTCAACCTTCCCGGTGTAGAGCTGTCTGGACCCCACACTAAAATGACTTTGAGACCACTGCCCTATTGGAGAGGAGGAGCGAACCGTGACGCCCCGAGCAATTAACTTTAGAACTACACGGATGGGGACAACAAATAAAATGACTCAGCGCTCGGCCGACATAACCGAACGTGGCGTTAGCGTTCGGCTGGAGTTGGTGTTCTCCGGTGAGGGGGAGGAGTGGCACTTTTGTTTCCACTCCGGCCTGCACGAACAATGCAGCATGCACGGTCCCACCTCAGCACAAAAGGCAAAGTGGGTGAAGCTCGCATTCTCTGAGGACAGATCCGGCACTTAAAGGAGCTGTGCAACAGTTTCAGTGCTTTGCTTAACTAATGTGGGAGTTGGTGTCTCGACATTTCTGAAGTAAAGAACAAAAAACCGCTTTCGCCTGCATGTCCTAGTTTTTATTTTAAAAATGGACAAAGATTGAGGTTTTCGGCGCCTCTCAACTCCTTCACTAACTTCCGAGTCACGTGCGCTGTGACGTCAATGGGGAAGGCGCGGGGTTCCGGTGAAGCTCTCTCTTTAGAGCCATCAGTGAGCGGCGAGAACTCATCCGCTCGCGACCGCGTGACCACGTGCTGGCGGGCGCAGCCAAGAAAGGAGGAAAGTCTCATCCGGGTCCGGCCATACCCGTCCGGCCCGTCCGGCCCTGTCCCCCCTCCCCTCCGGCTTCTGGCGGCTGTTCCGCTGCTGACGGTTTTGTGGACCTAGGATAGATGGCGCCACTGAAACTCCGTATAATAAAAGTTTTGTCGATGATACCAGGTTTTTGACGCATTTATATTTATGTTGGAACGACAAGATTTATAGAAAAGTTACCTTTTATCGAGCAGGTATTCGCACAACTTGCTATCTTTCTACAAGATTCCCCATTGACGTCATGCCGCGTGTTTCTCATGGCCGCCGCTAGCGGCTGCAGGTCGAGGAATATTCTAATTTTTGCCTCGCGATTACGCGGCGGAATCGCAACATTTCGAAGGAAGGAGGTGTGTTTTCTGTCCTTTGTGACAAGGTGAACAATGTCAAAAGTAGAAAACGCCAATTCTTTCAACGTTAAAATCGTTGCACAGCTCCTTTAACGTCACTTCGTCGATTGTTAGTATATTTTACATTAAACTGTGCCTTGCGCT
Organism: Ixodes ricinus; assembly: GCA_037355805.1. NCBI lineage: Eukaryota > Metazoa > Arthropoda > Arachnida > Ixodida > Ixodidae > Ixodes > Ixodes ricinus. The sequence continues at coordinate 132 of JAZHYW010012709.1, read as the reverse complement.
CTATTGTAGGAGATGACATGGACATGCCCATAAGGCATCTGGGCGTGTGCACAGGCTTTGTGTTGAGTAAACACCGAGTATGGGGACAACAAACGGGTCAGAGCGCCCCCTATAGTTCGATCTCCTGTCCAA